>VWPU01008479.1:0-143288 GCA_013398955.1 Callaeas wilsoni
TGGGGCCCCGCTGAGCGGGCCCGGTCCCGGGCGCTGCCCGCCCTGAGCCTCCGCCCGAGGGGGGGCACGGCGGGCAGCGCTGCCCCCGGCATGGCCCGTGACCTCCTGCCCCGCGCTGAGCAGCGGGCTCCAGCCGCACACCGCCGGACGGGCCTGACACGCGACTCAGCGCCTGACAAATCATTAACTAAACTGACACATCCCTTTGTGCATCGGGAATTCATGGATATGCCTTGGAGAAATAAGGAATGACCGAGGCCGGGGGACAGACCCGTTACCTTGTGCCAGAAAAGCGGCCCCTGAGGAGGGTGGGCTCCCGGCTGGGCCCAGCAGCCCCGTCCAGCCACAGCGTGCAGGACTGCGGAATGCGAAAAGGGTTTCCCCTCGTGCCCAGGGCTGCTCCACAGCAGCCTGCCCCTGCTCTGCTTTATGTACACAAATCCCTCTGTCGCAATTCCATGGCCGTCCTTACCAGCATTCATCCTATTTCAAAATAAAAAATACCCCTTGCTGTATGAAGAACAGTTTGATGGCACCAAGCAGAGTGGGCAATACTGTGTAAGTCAGTCAATTTGATAGTCAAAAACTGAAAGCCCCTGGTGAAGACAGCTGCATATAGAAACCTGACTGCCCTTGGCATGGTCAGGGGCAGTAGCTCACATGTCAGACTGGTGAAAATACAGAATGTTATGAGGCAAATGCTTTGCTGTTTTCCTGAATCCGCTGAAAAAATCATCACATGCAAGCCAAGATTTCAATTCTGGAGAAAGATTTTTGTGTCATAGAAGCAATACTCACGGTTTTCATTTTGGCTGAGTCACAGATGATTTTGCAGGACATTCATTTTCAATGAAATGAAGGATTTCTTGTCCCCTGAACAGCTCATTCTGTTACGCTTACAGCAGAAGTCTAAGTTGATTAACAGTTCTTATATACAAAGTCTGGCAAATATATCAGGAATTTTACAGTGTCAGATAATTGACTGGACTTTTTCGTTGCTTGTGAACAGATATGCTTTTACAAAACTGCAGAGACCAGGCCACTGGGGTTTTTTGCCTAATTGATTCACAGGCATAGCTATAGCATGTTAAACCTCATTGTCTTCAGAAGAATAGAAGGCAGGACAACTGTTACAGGTGCTCTAGGTAGAAAACTGAGATCAGGAAGAGATAAAAACCTGCAAGTGGCAATTGTATGCTGATATTCATCAGCATTGAAAAAGTTCAGCCACAAAAAGAAAATGTATTTTGACTTTTCACCTATTCTGTGCAACTTGCTACATAGCTGAAACCTGACATACATGGTGCGGTTTTTGTGTCTTTGGCTTAGTCATGTAATTGTTTTAAAATGCCAGGCAAATAAAAACCACAATTAGAATGAATAATAGCAAATAAATTAAATTCTTTATTTTTCAAAATAACTTTGGTGGTAATCTAATGAGTCGTGACAGCAACAATGCCACTTCTAGAAAATATCAATAAGAATGTAATGCTATTATAATTTCACTTGCATGTTGTAAGAAACAAATTGACTTTTTTTTTTCTAGATCTCATAGTCTGTCCTGATGCTTGCTGCTGTCGGTGCTTTCTCTGGGCATAACATTGCATGAGGGAAATACAGTCTGTGGAATACTGAGGCACAGAAGGACCTGTGCGATTGTTCCAGTGTAGCAATGGAAATGTTGCATGATGAGAGTGTGAAACTAAAGGTTCTCCTGCCTTACTGTCTCTCTTTGCAAACAACTGTAAGAATAAAAATGGTTTCCTGAGCTTGGCTAAAGATATCTGAGAGCATTTGACCTAGAATCTGCTCAAGTGTAACCTTTTTAAACTCATTCTTTGAACAAGTACAAACCCAGTAATCTCTGAACAGTTAATAGTGTTGATATTAAAAGACTGGCAGATTTCTGCTAAGATCCGACACCAAAACATTTGTTGAGCTGTGTGACTTGGTTTCCTTTTCATCATAAATACACTTAAGCTGCCTAGTGTGGTTTTTCATAATTGCTATGCTTGTGCAGCACAATGGTTCTTGTTCTAAAATTTACCTCTTCCCTAAAACTAAATTTCTGTGTATTCTTCAATACTCAACTCAGTAGGTTTTTACTCCCCCTTTTAATTTTATCTTTCTTAGTCATAATCAGGTCCAGGTGTTTATCAAGTAAAATTAAAATATATTTTGAGAAAAATCGCAATGGATTCAAGCTATTCAGTATGCACCCCACTTCCAGAAAATCAAGCTCTCCAGTTCTCAAAAGCCTGTATGCTATTTAGAATCACAACACTTGATTAATGTGACAAAATTATATCTTTAATTAGAGTAAACTCACAATTATTACTGACAAAGTGGAGATTTAAAAAATCTAAACTACCTCTGATTATCTTCGAAAACTGTAGAGGATTTTTTTTTTTATTTTTTTGGTCACCCTTCCACACATCCCCCCTTGCTTTTGTCCAAATACTCACAATGTATGTATAATGGTTTTACCACAAAAAGCTTCACTGCCCTAAGAGAACTAATATCATACCTTTACACCATCTTTTGTCGTAGCTGCAGTAGTAGAGAAAGGAATTATTTCTATTCAAGTGCTAGATTGAAGCCACAGAAGTAGCTACTTTTTCCAGTGCAAGGCTACAACCAGGCATGTCTTGTCTCCCCACACAACGTTTTCTCCAAAAGCCCCCCAAAATAAATTGCATCAGCAGTAATGATACAGAGGATCACTCTAAGAAAAAAGTCATTTGTTCAGTAAAAAAGGCATACCCCAATTTATGTGTATTTATCTCAATGGACTTAAAATGTGTTGAACAAATGGTCCTCATACAATGAGCTGTGCATTCTTGTTCTTTCTTGAGCACTTCAAAAGCCCATTTATAAATTTGAAAATGGGCCCAAGTACTTCATGAAAGCCGAATTTATCCAGTGACCACAAGTGGATATACCACTAGCTAGCTTCCTGGCAGTAGTGCATAAGTCTTTGAAAAGTATCTCTGGTTGAACGTTTTGTGAGGAGTCTTCCCTATTATTACAGCTTGCATTGAATGTTAAGTCTAGAATGATTGTTAAAATGTGTATCTTTTATTGCAGGCAAGGAAATGTTCCAAAGGATTAAATCAGTACCACCAGTCTCAGTCATTTCCCCAAGCTGCTTTTCAACCTAATCTGAAACTCAGTGTACAGCTACACAAACCACAGCACAGTAACTCTTCAGTGTTTCCCCTGACTAAATTCTCTTTTTCTACATTTACTATCAAGAAGCAGATTTGCACTTGTTTTGTGTTGTTGTTTGGTTTAGGATAAAAAAATCAATTGAAAAGCATGAATACTTTAGCATACTTTTGTAAGAAACTTTAGTGGAGAGATGGATTTTATTGCCAGCTTTGACAACAGTGTTTGCTATTTCAATAGCAAGTTCTGTGATTCCCTGTGATAGCTCTGTCAGAACATCCCCCGATGGAATTTTGCCTTGAACTGTAACACAAGATTGGAATGAAATCCTGTGCAGGTTTTTTTTTAGAATAAGAATGATACCCTTCAACTCAATCAAATTAAATCAAATCAAGAGCTTGTGATTTCTGAAATGTTGTTGTAGCCAAGAACAGATAATTAGGTTCAGCCCAGGGTTGACTGAGTGGCATGTAGGGCTTGTGAGCTGCAGGTCAGACATGTGACATGCTGGCTTCTGCTCCCTCGCACTAGGGCTGCACGAAATCAGTCACACAGAACGTCTGTAATAAACGATGCATTAGGTGATGCAATCTGCGCTGGCCAACCTTGAACTGAGGCCTAAAGTTCCTTCCTAGAGAGAACTGTAATAGCCCAGGGTGAGTGTTACACACGCGGGGGTTACAGTGGCTACGTCTGCATCTAATGGTAGCTGAAGGTTGTGCGCTCACTTCCAGAAATAACTGCAGCAGTATATTATGTGGTTCATTTGTCCATAACTCCCCCTACTACCACAACAGCTACTGCACTAGATGTAATCTTCTGGAAGGGAATTGACAAGTGGATGATTTTAAACATCACATAAATTATTAACCATTTAGATAAATTAAACAGGCGATGTTTCACAACAGCGGAGTACTGCTGATACTTTTTACAGCCCTATTTTTGAAAGGCCACCTTACACAAAAAACATGATTCTGACCTCATATGCCTTCAGAATACTGCACAAAAACATGTAATTGTTATGGAAGGAAGGTTGCAGGTGCCTGTGCTATCTGGTACTCCATGTGCTTATCCGGCACATAGAAGTTTAGTTTCCGTAATGTGAATTGTTGGGAAATCAGATTCAAGATCCTTTAACACTAGTCATTTTGTAGAGTGGGAAACAAAATACAAGCATTAAAAAAAAACCCAAACCAAACCAAAAACAAAACAACAAAAACACCAACCCTCCAAACAAACCCAAACCAACCACAAAAAAATAAAAACAAGAAATGTAGAGCGAAAATGATTTTTCGCAAACAGCCACACCACTCATAAGTCTCAGCCATTTCTGAGCTGCTGCCAAGGACACTGAAACAGTAGAAACAGACAAAGCACAGTAAGAGTCTCCAGATACATGAAAAGAGGAAGACAAAAGTAAACTTCTTTTGGACTGAAAGAAACAACATACCTGGTCAGACTCCAGGCATGCAGCACTCCACTTTTGTTATCAAAGTACAAGGCTGATGTATGGAATTGAAAGACAAAATGAATTCTGTTTTTGGAAGAATTTATGTGAAGAGATTTGTTTGCCTAAATGCAGACATTTCATACCAATTTAGAGCCCTATTCTACCATGCCTTAAGAAGGCACAGATTTCCTGTTCAGCCTATGTCACACAGGTCTGTCCAGTGGGGATGTTTCAGGTATCATTGGGTATTAAATATGTCACCAGTCACTTGTATTTAGGTGCTTAAACTTCACTCCTACTATTTCTCTTCTGCTTCTGTAATATGCCACTTGCAAAAAACTAGCCATGACTTTAAGATAAAGTCTAGGAACATCAGGCATACTGCAGTGTGAAACTGGATTTTGAAAGCTTTCATCAGATCTAAGGAGATTTTCTCTAATTCTGGGAACAGTAAGAAATTTGAAATGTGTTCATATGCATATCTGCATACATGTGAGGGAAGGAGGAATTTTTCTCTTCCAAAATCGCAGGAATAATCTAGCCCAAATTTGCACCAGCCCTGGTTGAGCAAAGCAATTTCCAAATCAATCTACCTGTACATGTGCAATTTAGAATGCCTTGAAAATGGGCTCTGAAATGGAAAGCTCTTCTGAATCCTGATGATGGAGTCATTATATTTCTGTCAAATGACAGAAACCAAACAAGTGCTCATCAGTCCAGCTGGAATTCCCGAGGTAGTTCCACTGTATGATAACATACCTGCCACCATTTTAATACATCACCTGGTAGGACATTTAGCACTCTTTGGAATGCATTAATCACACAGAGAAGGTCATTTGCTCTGTCTCAAGAGTTATTCCAAGAAATCTATATTCAGGAAATGAGATATTCAATAAACCTTTGAAAAACCAACCTACCGTTCACATTTTAAAAGCATTGTGCTGACTACTTCGAAGTTATTATATTAAAAGGTTATTAATGCAAATCTCTGTAATTCAGGAACCCAATCTAACAATGCCAATCTCAGCACTTATTATGGACCTAATTATTAGAACATCAGTGCACCTAACATTTTAATGTATTTATTCCCTTCATACGGATGAGTAAACGTTTGCATCTTTATGTGCCTGAACATGTTTAAAAATTAACCCTAAGAGGGTATTCAGAGTACCTGACTTTAGACAACTACATCATGTTAGCTTGGCCATCACTAAGGAGAGAAACAGAAGACTCTAGATGTCAGCTAAAAATCACAGGGAGTTTAGCGCTGACAACCATCCCAGAACAACTTTTTTGTTTCCTCTGAATACATAGAAAATCTTAGGAGAACTGTCTTCTCACTTAAGCATCTCTGTTTGCTGCTGAGAATTAGACAATGCAATTAATTTCCTAAGTAATTTTCTCAAAATCTAATGGAATTTATGGCTCAGTAAGAAATGCAAACTCTGAGTCCAAAATTAGTACTCTAACAGTCAGGCTGTCCTTCTTTGTATAATGAAGGTTTCTTGTTTCTAAAAATAAAGAAAGGTAAAATGCATTAATACTTTGTCACTTCAAACAATAAATCAGCTTTAAATCTGGTCCAAAGGGCATTTTTCCTTTGAGCTGGAAAAAAAAGTACCTTTTCCTTTGATTTTGTGTTTATTGAACCTGTGCTCTGGAGTCACTTAGTACCTCCTAGAATTAAAAAATGGGTTTTTTTCTAATAGTCATAATTTTACCATGACAAATAGAATAATTTCATAACACTAAATGTAAGCAACCATCTAGTTTGCTTTTGTGTATTTATGAAGGAGACACTCCACAATATATGAGTACATACAAGATAATTCCAGGCAATTATGTTACACATAGTGACTCTATAAATTCTATTTAACAGTCAAAAAGTCTTACAAAATTTCCCTTGGGGTCAGGGCGCAGGGAGAGAAGGAGAAAAATGCTTGCTACTGAACAAGTTCATAAATAATTTGCACCTGACTTCAAAGAAATTTAACATTTGATGTATCTGAAGTATTTGGGAAGAAGGAATACAAACTGAGATCATATCTAAAATGAAGAAAATTATTATAGCCACTCAGCCCTTTTAAATTCAACCTTCAGTGTTCTCCTCCACTTCCATAAATTTATCCAAATCCATTATACTTATCTCAGAATTATAATATGAGAAAGCAGAATTTTTTTCCTTTTTCTTTTACACTATTTGAACTAACTTTTTAAAACAGTGACAGTGAAGTTTTCAGACTTCAAACCCACTTGAGCTTTCATTCTGTCCATCAAGAAGAACTGCGGGACTAATACATCCCCTTTCTATAATGTCCAGGTCTTTATACATCCTCTCTAGACATAAACTTGGTATGCTTTCTTATGACTGGATTTCTGTGCTACTGGATCACTCAAGATGACATATCCATCCCACAGATGGACTCAGCACACAGGCACAGTTCTGTCAAATTTGCCACAGCACCCGACAGAGGATCTGTAGTAGCTTTATGGTTTTTGTGTTCTCATTGTCGGCTGTGGGAGGACAGACAGTAACTGATCTGGCAAAAAGCCTACTGGTGAAAGTTCAAACCATTGAAAGTCTCTTAAAGAATTGGAACTAACAAAGTGAGTTTGAGGATTCTTCTTCCTGTGGTAGCTCTTCAAGGCCTCAAGCCCATTATAGCATTTTGACAAGCCCTGGGCACAGAGCCAATACCACCTATTAATCATATTAAAGCCAAGATGTATTACTGAGGGTCATACATTAAACTTGCTAACTGATATACTGGACTTGGTGCAAGTCCCTTAACCAAATTCCAATTAACATTCCTTGGCCTGGGTGGTTTTATCTGGAGAAGGTACTTTGCAGTGTAGCTGGAGGTAGCCCATTGAACATTGCATTCTATCCAAATGTAATTGCAGTTCAACAATGGGTGAAGGAGTTAATTCTTGCATGGGCTGAATTTTGCTCAATTGCAACTTGGATTCAGGCAAAAGTTGTTTGAATTTCTATGGGGAGTAAGAAAAGTATATTTTAACATCTTTTATTATCACAGTCCTTTCAGAACATTTCTCCTTTTGTTTATTTGGAGAGAAAATCTACCATTAAGTGATTTGTTAAAATATTAAAACCCCAGTTTGGCTGGCTCTCAAGCAGGAACGTAGGCTTCTATTATAACATATTGGGAGCTTTTAAACCAAAGCAATTCATAATAAATTTATTCAAATTGACACATTTCTGGTTATAATGTCTTCATTATTTCTTCAGAGTTATGAAACATGAATTATATCACTGTAACCACAACACTAGTCAAGGAAATCTAATTTTCTGTGAAGTCTGTTTGTACAGTCATCATGTAGCTCAAGGCATACATTCAATTATTTTCTTCTACTGTTCCTTATATTGGTGTTATTCCAAAGGCTATAGTAATATTATAACCTCATTACATCTAATTCTAAAAAATATTCTTACTTGGCAGATTCTAAAAATATATAGCAACATAAAAAATTAGAAATAATTATATCATTAAAATCTATTAGGCATACATCGAAGAGAAGTGCATCTCAGATTTTTTGTATATTTCAAACACTCTTTAAGCAGTACATGCATTTTATCACCATAGCCAGCAAGCTAGCATACATTTTATTCAATTCAGATTAAAACTGATGTAAGTTAACATGGCATAGGATTCCTGAATCGTGAGAACACAATCATTAAAATGATCAACGTAAGTCAAAAAAGAACTTTTTAAAGCAAAACAAAAAGGTTCTCCATAAGTATCTTTTCTCTCTTATACTTAATTTACTAAATTCTTCTAACAAGAATGAAGTGAATTATAATTAAAAATAAAAAACCCACACTGATAGTTTCTTAGGATGGAAAGGTTTTTTTTCTCTTGTTTTGCTGTCAGAAATGAAAGCCCAAGCTGCAATTATTAAAGGTCTGAATTTGCATTTTTCAGCAATCCAGAGCAGGTATTGTTATCATCATTATCATTATAAAGTTCTTTGTCTATGGATATTGTAACAAAGATGCTGGTCAGCTGTTTGTTAGATGCCTTGTCAGTCATCAGATAATCTTACAGTAGATTAAAAAGAACAGCAAATTAGAATTATAGCTTTGTGAACTCATAGCTCTTAAATCCTCTATAAACTAAAGTAACTGGATGCAGTGCCTAGAAGCTAACACAGGGAAACTGCCGAAGCTAAAAATAAATTAAGGGATTTGTTTGTAAATAGCTGGTAGGATCCTGTCTCCTAACACCGCCCTCTTTCCCTCTTGTCCTTTTTGTTAAGACAGCTGGACTGGACAACCTCACAAAACTAAAACTCCCCTAAGCCAAGACCTCTCCAGCTTACTGTAGTTGGAACAGAGATTTGAGGATGAATATTAAAGTGAAAATGGCCCTTGATAAGACCCTGCTGGCCTGAACTACCAGTGAGAAGGACTGAAAGAACAGCATGCAAGATCCCTTCTGGAGTAGTGGAAGGCAGTGTCTTCTCTGCCACAAGTCAGACCAATTTAGATGGCTCTTTGAGTAACTGAGCTGATTGAGTAAGAGGCAAACTCAGCTTTATTCTATGAATGAATCTTTACAGACCTGCTATGGAACCTGTCCAAAAGCAGCCCAAGCAGACACCCCCTGGAACAGTGTGTCAGGAGCTTATCTGCTAAAAGGTATCAGGAAAAGTGGAAGCCAAAAAGTTTACTGTTCCTAGGGAGGTTTGAAGTATGCATATTTTATCTCTATTTTCTCTTACAAAGCACTTTATTTGTACTATTTTTTGCTATGATCAGATACATGTGTATCTCTAGTTTCCATGTGGAGTCAGTCTGGAAAGGTGGAGTGCAGCACAGCATCCTTTGGGAAGTCTGGGCCCTGGTTAAACACTGTTGCTGCAGCGGTTACTGTGGAAGATTTCAGTGGAGGGCTGGCCCCTGGCAGCCTTTTCCAGCCTTCACCCCAGGGCCAACCAACGGCCTCAGTGTGCTACAATGTGGAACATGAGAGATTGATGCCTTAGGATTTTAGCTTTTCTATTTTCATATGTTGGTAATCCTGCAATTCTTTACTGTGTAACTCTGAGCTCCATATAGAGTGTTAGCTACTGCTTTTCCCATTTTTGTCAGACCAAACAATTCCTCTCTAGGCCTGAGAATCAAGGACACCTCACTGTCTCAGGCCACGAGAAATGTGAACAAAAGTGAGATGGGGGGAGCAAACTAAGAGAATGGGACTCCACTACCTGAAGCTGTAATTGGACAATTAACCTCAGATATGCAAATGGACAAAACTTGTATCTGTCCGAAAAACGTGTGACTGTGGTTCATCCTGGGTGTAGTCTCTGCGAGACTCCTGCACTGCCCAAGGTGTGCCCTGTGAAGGCCTTTCAATAAATCCCTGCCTTTTATCCTTTCACTCTGTCCAGCCTCTGTTCCAGGTCAGCCTCTACAAGGCATCAAGATGGGGTGAAGCAGTAGGTCCTCTTACCTGTGTGATGCTTTCAAAGTGAGGCAAAACTATATTCCTCTGCACAGGCAACCAACACCGTGTTTGCTTCCTGGTCCTGCACAAGGTGGGAGAACAGCTGAGAGACAGTGTCTGCCTTTGGTGTAGGTTCCCTCACCATCTCTTTGTCTACCTCTGGCAGATGATGGCACGGTCACTCTTCAAAAGCTCTTGGTACACCTTGCTGCAAGGGAGTCATGGGTGTGCCAGAAGGGCCTCCCAAACATGAGACGTGGTGGGGTGTTACCACACCACAATGGTCAAGCATTGTGGAGAACTCTTCTGAGTCTGCTGCATAGATGTGGGCAAGATACTCTGACCTGAAAAAGTCTTCTGAACTGCCTGGCAGCAGTCAAATAGGGCAGGTGAGGTATTGCCATTGTTTCCAGAGTTCAGGGAATTAATGCATTTCCAGTGTCCGGTGGCTGCATAACTAAGGGAACAGAAACAATTTAACAGCTACTGCAATTTGTTTTCATACTAGGATTCCATTTTTCAGGGAGTAATTGTGAGAATATATCAAATTGTTGACCCTTTGCAAGTGGGCTACAACATAAATTAATCGTTGTGTAAAAAAATGAATTTTATGTTTACACTGCAATTTGTCCCTGAAATGGAGGCTCAATTAGAGTTTCAATTATTTACTAAAGACATTTTAAACGTAATGTCCAAACAATGCTACATAAATTAAACATGATGTAATTGAGTGTAACACTAAGTGGCTCATCACTGTTGATTCATGTGGAAATCACTGGAATTCTACTGATCATTATGCATTCATTCAGTATTAATGTAGATACCATATGCACTTCCATAGGGATTCTAGTGTTGCTCAGCATTCATTAAGTTTTAATGTACCATTAAAAAGGCATCAAAAGACCCATCTAAAAACCCTGCCACAAAGGTAGTTCATTTAAAGACAGTTAAAGCAGCATGTTTCACTTTAACGTTGCAATACAAAGTAAGGTAATAATGAATCAGCAGAAACAGTTCAAGAGAAAATAATGTTTGATTGCAAGCCAGACTAGAGTGTTTGAACTAAAGGCAATACATTCACCCTGTTCCAGATTTCTGGACAGCTACTTGTATTTCTAGACAAAAGTACTTATCATGCAAGTACATGGTCTTTAAGTTGAAATTAGTGAACAAGCATATATCATATCCTTAAGGTTTTAAGTTCTTTTGTTCACTGGCCAGAGAACTGAAAAGATCACCTGTGATTCAGATGATCACATCTGTGAATAAATAGGACTTAGCAAGGTTCTATTCAGCTGGATATTTAGTGCTTTAGAAGCATGACATACAAACTTTTCTCAAACTTTGATCTTGTACAAAGTAGGTATATCCTGTAGGTGACTTGCTAGAGCAAATAGCAAAAGGAGACAGATTTAAAAAAATAAAGGTGTCTACGAGAAAAAATCCTCTTCCCAAGATACTGAGCAAAATGAAGCATAAGGCATGCTCAGACCTACCTATTTGTTTTGGTAAACCTTGATGATATAAAATGGATAAAATGGCAAAAGTGTACAAGTCTCAAATGCCTATGGCACAACTCCTGATGTTATATAAGGATATTAGTGGCACAGAGAGCATGAACAGGGATTGATGAGTTAATGTCTCTTTCAGGAAAAGCATTGGAGAGGATTAAATTAGGCTAGCAAGTAGAAGTTCACAACAAACAAAAAATGTTTTTTCAGACAGTGTATCATTAAGTCAAAGAACTCCATGTCACACAGGAATGTGTCACTGTTCAAAATTTATGGCAGTTGAAAGATAAGTTGCCAAGCTCTTGAACAAGACTGTTTAAGACTACTAAATAAATAGAAATTATCTTCACTTTGGCATTCTCAGAGCTAAAAATTGTTGAAGGTTTAGCATACTTGGGGGTAAGTATTACTTTGTGTATTTTATAATCTTATGTTTTTCCCTAGGCATATACTTTTGATCATTGTCAAAAGCCAGATAACAGACAAATAAACCTTCAGTTTGACCCAGTATAGCTATTCTTCCTTTATGCTCTAAAGCTAGAGCAGATTATTGCTTGAAGATACAATGATTAATCCCTTGCATTCATGTAGCAACTTTTGAGTTGAAACATGGTTATGTCATCCTGGTCAGTTTTCTTTTTTTTTTTTTTTTTTTTTNAAAGCACCCCCATTCCTTTAATCTTTCTTGACATGGTTTCTAAAGGTCTTATAACTTTTTATTTTGATCTCTCACCCGAACTGCCTTCCACTGTTAGATAAGCTATCTAAAGAGTCAGAATTCAATCTAAAATATCTGCTGCTTTTAACTCCTTTATTTTTCACTTGGAGATTTGTTTAATTCCTGCTTATGTTGTTTTTCCAACTGATGATCAGGCAACTCACATTTCATATCACCTCCAAACTATGTTTTTAAAGGAATTTAATAGTTACACACGACACGCCTACTTCCTTTTCCTGACAATATGGTCCAGCAGACCCTTCCTAACACCTTTTCAGCCTTTTATCTTTGGTTGGCAGCAAAGACAATGTCTTTTATGTCTACTGAACCACAAAGCACACCTGACAGTCTAAAATACTGGTTTTACTTTGGAAATTTTCTTTAAAAGAACACAATAGCAGACAGAGTTTGAATAAAATGAAAAAAATTAAAGCCACCGTTTCCAGGTAGAGCCTTGCAGCCCAGGTCCTCCAGACCTGCCTTTCTTGGGCTTCCTTTTCCTGACAGGCCAAGTCCTAGGTGGACTTGATACACTGAGCTTGTGCCTGTGTCTCACAGTAGCTTCTGTTAAAGCTTACCACAGCTCACAGTGGGGCTCAGGTAGAGCTTACACAGATGTGTAAGAGATGGTCATAACACACTTAAAGAGCTGGGCCACCAGCAGCTCCACTGCCTTCCGACCGTTTGAGAACCAGCCTGGCGCTAGTGCTGCTTTTGAGAAGGGTTAACAGGATGCTAATCCTCGACACTGAGGCACCTTCCTCTGCAGCTGCCTGGGTGCCCACCTTGCTCCCAGCCCTCTGCAATTTAAAAAGGAAGTTTCCTGCAATCCACTTCTTCAACCTTTGCTTCACCTCCTTGTTTCACTTAGGTGCTGAAGTTTAGAATTGCAGCAGAGTGGCATTCATGGCATAGGGATTTCCTTTTTGGTACATGCACTTGGAAACTGCAGGTGGCCAAATACACTTCAGTTAGCAGAATGCAAGTGTTTAATTAGCTTTTAGCAATTGAAGCAATGGAATAGTGTCTGCTGATGGGACCAATCATGCTGTTTAACCAAAAGTGACCAATTGCAGCTCTTTCTGCATTCCATCTCCCCATTTAGTTCAAGTATTTAATTTAGAAAACTGCAATCAGCTTAACTATTTAAAATATTATTTCTCTTGTATTGTTGATAAATCAGAGCTATATAAAGCCTCAGGCGAATGTGAAATAAATTCATTTTTTCTTGCTTTGCCACTTCAATCTAAGTGTGACTATAGCCTGTTAGATTGTAGTCTTACTTGCTCAGGACCACATAGGGGAAAAAAGAGACATTAAACAAGCAGGCAGACAGACACATATGGCTGAGGGGAAGTTACAAAATTCTGAGTTCAGCTATAGTTTATTAAATATTTTTTAACTAGAAATATTTTAACCATTAGTAAGTACTCTAGTGGTTAATGTACACCAGCACGAGCACACTAGTACTTGCCAACAGCCACTGTTGGCTAGATTTTTTTTAACAGCTGTTGCAAGTGCAGGTTCTGTGGACTTTACTCTCCCTCTGCCCTGAGCTGACTGTATGCTTCAATTCCTTTACTCCTTTGGATGTTCACTACCACATCCACAAGACGAGTCTTTAATATTCACATTTCTTTAACTACTCTGTCACGTGTGAAGATTTCCTTGGATGTCCGGTATTTTAACATCTTATTGTTGCTCTGGCTGTGATGATATCAAACGTAACAGGCAAAGCAAGTCTGCCCTGCTTGGTACTGAGAACAACTGGTAAAATAGATGAAGAGGCTAAAGAAAATTTATTCCATCAGACTGGAAGACTAGGAATTTCTGAGGAATGCATTCTAGTCTTGTCTTAACAATGACAGCTTAAATATCATTGCATTAACAGTGACCCAGCTCTCAGTAAAAAGTGGGCATCAAGGATATTGTAACCAGTTGTTCTGAGAGTATTCAAATGACTAAGGGTGAACCTAAGAATTAGCTTTCCACCCTACCCCTAAAACTCCTGTTTTAAGCATTGTTTGGGAATGCCCAGACACTCATGGGAACTAATGCTTTAGAAATCACCAAGCAGATTTGTTGAAACAGAAGACAGTTGTTCTTCACACAGAACAGCTGCTATCAACAAAACAGGTACTAAAAATACATTCATTGTACAATCACAAACTGGTAACAAGCAAACGTCACTGGCATTTGTTTATAATGGCACTGCTATGTTATGGGCACAAGACTGTTCTCAAAGTTTGAGAAGTTCACAGAGGAATTAGCAACTTACATTCCAAGTAAACGATTTGGGATTCTTTTTGGCATTAGAGCTCTATTTCAGTTGGGAATGATAAAGCTCTTGTTATTTCCAGGTCCATACATGCACAATTGCTCTGAAATAATACTACTAATACTACTACTAAGTTGAAATTTCCTAAAATTTTTAGTGTCCTTTTTGGATACATTTATTTTTCTTTTTCCCAATGCTAAGAGATTTTCTTCCATCATTATATATTGGCAAACGTGGAACCTGCTGTTCAAAGAAAAGCATCCAGATCAAGAAAAGCAAAATTCTTTTTATCACTACCTCACCCGTTCTCCTTCCCCTTCCCATTATTTTTTTTTCTCTTAACTGTCTTGAATAATTTAGGAATAATTTAGTCCATTAACAATTTTGCTGGTCTTTTCATGGTGATGGAGGGACATGAGAAGATAAGTGTTCATCTCCTCTTTCACTGAAACACTAGCTATTGTACTGTTAGTGAATGTGAGGTTTAATACGGCTAAAAATGAGAAAACTATACATCTCTTCCAAATATGCTCCTTCAAGATATAAACCCATCAGAAAAGTAAATTGCTTGTGTTAATAAGTAGGAACAGTAAGATGACAAAAAGTAATGCAACTTTATGTACAATATATTGCAACAGATTCTTGACACAGAGTTTTAGTTCCCATACCACATAGCTCTTTCAAGGAAGATAAAACAAAATTAAGTATTTAAGTTTTTAACAACTCTCATACTTGCAAAATTCATGTCGTTTTAACAAGGGCACTTTCCTTCTCACAAAGCTACCTAATCAGAAATTTTAAAGAAAAAAAAAAATTCATCTTAGCTGCGATTTTCAATTGGGTTGTATAAAATAATCCCCATATAAGGCATGCTTTTCAATCAGAAGCTGTGAAACATTTCCACTGATATTGCTACAGCTTTGCTTTATTATCAAAATAGACTTCATAAGCAATCTGTCTACAACAAGTGATATTTCAGCTACACCATCAGCAGCCAAGCACTAACAGAACACCACAGCTTCAGAACCTCAGACCATTCACAGCACCCACAAACAGTTTTGGGTCTGTGATTGCAGCAGCTCTGGTCCAAACACACCATTTTGACTTCAGCCTCACAGTTAGTTAACACAGACAGACAAATTAAGACATGTGTTCCCTTCTGCAAAGAGCTCTATTTGTTTGGCTACCAACCCACCTGCTTACTCATTTACATTTAGTCTTCTATCTAGCTGTAGTTGTCCAACACCTCATAAGATGCAGTCTGGCCAAGCATTCAAGGATGTACACCCTACAGCTCAACAGCACTTCTCCCTTGTTCCTATTTAACAGAAGTATTGCAAACCTTTTGGCAACTGTATATTAAAATAGGATTATTCTAAGCAGCTCCAACTGAAACTGTTTGCTTTGGCTGGTAACAGCTACCTGTAATAAACAAAGTTACAAGTATTAGCTGCTGTCATGTGTGATACCATATTTCTTGGTCCCTATTCACATAATTTTCATGTCTTCCTTGGAGATCTTCATGTTGTATGTTACAATTACAGGTAGCTGGAAAAACTAGGGCACTGATTACTGAATGTACATCCCAAACCACTGAGTGGTTTAACATCTTGCAGCTGCAAAGTGTTAGAGCTCTTACCTTGGCCTTACAACCTTTAGTCACAAGAATATTTCCAGAAATTATCTGGTGATGCTGTCCCAGCAAAACTGCTCCGTTCTCCAGGTACATCTGTAGCCTTAGTTTTATTCTTCTGTAGAATAAACTGAAAAATAGATCTTCTATAATTGCTAACAAGATCATTTTTACTACCTACCTCTCTTTGCTTTGCTAGCCCTCCTTAATTTAAAAGCCCTGGAGTCTGAACTAATGTGCTATGTGGATACCTGCTGCTTCTTCAAAGAACTGGTACCAGCAGGTCATGATGCACCTTCACTGGGGCCTGCTATTTTGTCTGGAAAATTACACTGACATTTCATCTACTTCTGTATCCTAACCTCCATTCCTAAACATTTTGACTGCCATGAAAAAATGAGTGGGTTAAGAGGTACAGCATAAGTAGTTGCCTCCTGTTGGAAGACATCTGTGATATATGTTGTCCAAACTGTAAGTGTTCTTGGGCTCAAAAAATAGTCTGTTTACCCTGCATGTAAGGTATCCACAACAAAAATTAAATGCTGTCTAGCTTGGGCTTGCAGTTACTAGAAACACTTACTTGTTACCTGAGCAGAAATGTTTTTATGGTTGAATAATGAATAAACACGTCAAGTTCATCAACAAGAGTTTCTCTAGTAGACTTTAATAAAAGAGTATAAGAAAAAAAGCATCTGTAGAAATACAACAGCAAGATTTAAAAATGTCTTACATATACATGTTGGAAGAAGAGGGAAAGAGAAAGTTTTGCTAAACAAAATTGCCAGCTAGTAACAAAAAGGCTCATTGAAGAGTTTCACAGTACTATAGCATGTATAGACATTTCAGTTAGTTATCAAGCAAGTTCAGTTACACAAAGAAGAAATCCTAAAATTCAAGCAAGGTGGTTTTAAGCTCCGTTACATAAGATGATATTTGCCTTCAGGAGTTCACATGAAAAGGCAGTTTGTTTTTAATATATGGGACCAAGAAACATACAGTAGTACAGTTTTGTAGTCAAAATTAAACAAAAGAACAAAGTATGGTTATTTGAACTTTTCCCAAAACAAGAAATCAGACTCTGCTGACTTGTTTGAAAAAGTGAAACATCGTATATATTTGTATTAGCACAGATGGAGATTAAAATAATTTTATGAAACAACTTTGGTCACCTTGGCAGAGAATACCAACATTTGAAAAAAATCCTGTAACCCTCACACACCCAAAGTACAAGGAAGAGACTCTTTTCACAACGCAACCTCTCTCTGGCAGTTCCAAATCAGCATGGTGTATAGGAATGCCTAAAACACAGACGTGTAACATCACAACAAGCACAGACTCTAGAATCCAGGGAGCAAGTTACAATTTTCAAGTCTGTTGCTCAAGACACAGTGAAATCTAGAATGTAAGCCCCAGTTAGAAACTAGAAAAGCCCCTATATCTTCTATCTCACTGTTTTCGAGTGAAGGTTGAAACTTTTTTTCGAAGTCAGACACTGAAACAGATCTTTTGAACTACCCTGTGAGCTTCCCCCACCCTTGGAATGAGCTTTCGATTGGAGGCAAGAACAAGGAGGAGATGGAAGTGGTAACACACTCTGACAGGGGACTAAGATACAAGAGAGAAAACAGGAGAACAGCAATGAAAAAAATGTTCATCAGATCTCTTTATGAATTTTTGTTTAATAAAACATTCCTTAAAGGGTTTCAGCATTAAGTTAACACCATAACTTGTAATCAGTAATTGACTCTGTACTAGGAAAGTAATTAGACCTCTTTGAGATTATTGCACAAAAACCTGGCAGCAAACAATTTGAAAATGCACATATAGATCAGTTTCTGAAACTGAGTTACATAATGTTTCTAAAGTACAAAATATATATATTGTTAAAGAATACAAACTAAATACAATTGCTTAATTTTAAATCAAGTCTAGCAAGAAAATATTTTAATATGGCAAATACCCCAGGACTTGCTGCATGCATCCATAATGTAGCTGTTTCCTAATGAGTGTCATCATATTTCTACTCCCTCCCCAAAATGTATAATCTTGACAAGAAACTCAAAATAGATAAAATATAACGTGAAACATTTTCTTTTAATATCTATTCCCATTTTGGTATTTAATGCTTAATCTATAAATAGATGCTCTCTGACACAAGCATGATTTATGTGTTATTGTGCTGTTTTAAGATTAAAATATTTTATACGAATAAGTCAAAAGCAGTTCATTTTTTAGTTATACTTCCAGTGAAAAAAATACTCTATTTCATTAAGTATCAAAACTGGAATTTGTACTTTGTTAGTAAGTGACTATATGTTGATGACTACTTAAAGATACAATTAGTTCACAAAAAGTATTGCTTATCTGAGTGCTAGGTAAATACTATATACAGATATTTAAAGAGTAGTTGAGAAACATCATGTAGTGCTACTGTTTAGGAAAGGTTTTGAGTAGTGCAAAAATTTCCAGTAATTTATGTCCTGATTTTTTTGTGTGTGTGCTACCAGGAAAAAATTATGGGAGAGTAAAAAAAAATTCAAAATACATATCCCAATTATTCTCTGCTAAAGGAACAAAAACATCTATTTTTTTAGACAGAAACAAAGTATTGCATTGAATTAAGATTTCTACGAATTACAATTTTAATTTAATAAAGTAATATGGAGGCAGCATGTGGTAGATTTAAGTTCATACAATCTGTTGAAGTAATACACAATCGAAAATTAATTATTTGATGTAAAACTTTTAGGTCACTTCTAATCTGTAATTTCAGCATAGTGCTACATATTGTTCAGTCTTGAAGGCTAAAATCAAGAATCTTCAATTCTCATTCTATCATAAGCAAAGCTCACCTACACCTCATCTTAAAACTTTTTAGCAGCATAGTCAGCTTTATAAAAAGAAAAGGCAAAATATTACCATAATTTACATATTCTAATAATCTTTTCAAGGCATCAAAAGACCCAGCTTGAAATTCTTATAACCGTTGACAAAAATATATTAACATATACTTGCATTTACACTTTCAAATATTTGTAGTTAGTATTAAATTGGCCTATGAAGCAGTAGTAAAGTGCAAAATATTTGGTATCATATCTAGGGATTAGCCTTAGCTTCTGTGGAATACAAGGGATTAAGCCTGGCTCTTCCATTGACAGCTATGGTGTTTGACGGAGGACCAACCTGGAGGTAGAGTGGGGGAAAAAAAAGAAAGAGAAAAAAATATTAAAGAAATGTTAACCTAAATTTCCAGATTTTTATGTCTCTAAGGTGTTACATGGCATTACCTCATTTAGTGTTTTTTCTCACTGCAATGGAAGACCTCCTATATGATTTCTTAACTAAGCAGATATGCTACAGAAGTGGAAACATAAGACATTACTTAAAACCATATTTTATCCTGACTAAAAATTTCATGTATAACTATTCAAAAGATGTATAATTTTTAGCCCTTCTCCACACCTGGTTGCAAAGAAGTACTTCAAAAACATCACTAAACCAAACACTTTTACTAAATATTGAATAGACCTGATTTCTTACTAAACCTTCTAACACTCCTTGATACCATGGTAATGTTTCTCTTATCAGAAGCAAACCATAACTTTTAGCACAGATAGCCAAAGCCTGATTTTCAGTGGAGCTGCATAACCCAACAGCTCCCGCTGGAGTTAATGGGAGCTGTAGATGCTCCGCAGCCATGAGAACCACATACCACAGCACACAGTTTACTAAACACAATGAAAACATTCTCAAGAGAAAAATGGTTAAAAAGAAACCGCACTTGACCCATTTTAGGTTAGTAATTACTGAGGGCCCTATTGAAGAGGAAAGACCAGCAACACAAAAGGCCACAGATCTCAGCACTGCATACTCACAACATATTAAGTAAAACAGAGGGTGAAAAAAATTAAAGAACTTGGCAAGTGGTGCCAGGATTTTATTTTTCAAATTACTCTCAGAGCTGCAAGAAGAGAGGGTATGGTAAGAGGTAAAAAGAGACGCAAGCACCTGACGGACGTCTCTCATTATTTAAATGGATCAGATTACTACTCCTCTCCCTGACTGCAGCACGATACTGGAAGCTATGAGGTGCATGCATTCTACAAGTCTTCTCAATTCTCAAAAGCACTTTTGGGTGCAAATAACTTATTGATACAAAATGCTTCATTTCTCTCTCCTACTATTGCCAGTTCTCCATGTTAAACATAAAATGAGACCATGTTTTTATTAAATTTGCTGTAGGCCAAAAAAAATCTCTTTCTGCTGTCAGACATACCTGTACCACAGCATATGCACTCTGAGAGTGAAAAGAACAGCATGTACAATTTTATGCTTGGCAAAACTTCAGTGAGTTCTTCACTGCATTTTGTTTGTGTTCCAGGGGTTTTTTTAAGCCTGGTTCAGATTTCTGTGCTGCAGGACTGCTCTTCTTTATGGTTACAGCTTCTTCATTATTGTAATTTCTGCCTTAAAAGTACAGCCCTTTCATCACCCCAGACTCAACACGTAATTTACTGACAAAGCACATCTCCCACCCACAGAAGAGAAAGGGAGGGGAAAACCAATTCCAATCTCTATGTCTCTCCCCTTCCCCATGCCATTCTTGTACCTAGACTGATAAAGACTGTATCTTTAATGTCAACTTTACACTAAGAACATTTCTATTAAAAAGAATGAATAAATAAATAAAGTGTCATATTATTCAGAATGTAATTATGCACTAGAAGAGAAAAAAAAAATCTTAAAAATATATGCAAATAAAATCCAAACAGTATTTCTGGTAGAACAGATTTTACCTCTAACGGATTCTGAACAATACAGTGTTTTCTTAATCTTATCCTGTTTTTAATATGATTACTGACATGTAGTTAGAAGCAATTCTACAGTGTATTATATACCATTTTTACTGACTAGAGATCAAACCCTACTTGAGCATGCTTGTAACTTTTCCAGGAAACTCAGTCTTCCTATTCACTGTAGAAAGGATGGGAGATCTACAAGCCTCAGAGAGGCTGTTGCACTGCTACACTGAAACAAAAACCTATGAAATGGAATGTTCCACCATCTGACCATTCACTGCAAGATTTTGACCCAAGGGAATCAAAGACTTCCATAAAACAAACAAACAAACAAAAATGTCTCTTGGATCCACCTATCACACATCACTAGTTTCTTTCAAGTGGAAAAGGGAAGAAAAACAAAAAACTACTCAATTTCTTTGACCTTGTGCAATGAAAAATTATTCCTCAAAACAGAATGCAAAATACTAAAGTGAGGTCAAGAAAACTTTGTGAGACTATGACTGTCTGGTTGCAAACTTAAAACAGTACAGATTTTAGAAATGTAGACCCTTTTACCCAATGAGAGATACATAGGTTAATTTTAGGAGAGAAAATTTTCAACCAGAGGGGGTAGGGAAAGATGGTCCTTCCCGTACTGTTGACAAAACATTGAGAAATATCTTAGTTATGGTGCCAAACAGATTAAGGACCTGAGAAAGTCTAATAAATAGGAAAATAGTCTTCAGAACTGTGTGTTACCTGCCTGCAAAAGGTTGCAGCCACTTCAGGTCTAGAGCAAAGCTGCTCAGTAGGTTTCTAAAGCCATCCCATTTCAAATCATGTAAACACAAACAAGTCAGATTTTATGGACAAGATATTTAACTGATAACCTAGAGATTTCTATTTCATTTAAGGAAGATTTTGATTACATTTGTACTGTATGAAAATACAGACATTTGAAGTTCTGTGGGTGCATTCACCAGTTTATTCTGCAAAACTGACCCTCTTCCTCACCTCCCTTCCCATTGTTAAGAGACCTCCTGGCAGCGGTTTGTGCCAAAACTAACTGCTTTTAGAATCAGGCATTAGTATGGTAATTTTGAAGGAAGTACCATGAGTTCTTTGTTTTGGATGCAATGATGAAAACTCACCCTTTTCAATTTGGCAGCAGCTTCTCCCGAGCGGATTGCTGCCAGCAAGCTCTGGTGGATCTGTTCGGGGTCAGCGCGCGGGAGCGTCATCGCGGTTTGTCTCTTAGTGACAGGGCGTGGGTGGTCAGGGGAAGCACCTGACTGCGCCTGACTCTGCTGCTCGCTATTCACACGGCTGCCTTTCTATAAAGGGAGGAAGTGGAAGGAAAAGAAGCCAAAAACTTTTAATCTGAATTAGTTATAAATGGAAATCTGAATCAACCTGGCACAAGGTTGCATAGCAAACTGCTGCCATTCTAGTGTTTGCTTGATTCAAGATTTCTGAGATCAGCCACATTTCCAGCATAGCACATAGTTTCTCTCTCAAGTAATTATGCCAGCAAAACTTTACATCTCCCTTCAAGTGTCCTTGTGGCACGACCACTTGAAGCCAAATGGATCACACCACTGAGAATTAAATTTAAGAAACCAACACACAGAACTAGAAAGAACAAATCGTAAGCACTCCAAACATAAAAATAAGCATTACACAGGATAAATGACTATGTAATTTACAGTTCTTTAAAGTAGGTGATGCTAATTATGGCAGGAAAGAATTATTTCCAATCATCTGAATAACGCTGCTCTCATTTTTAACATTCCCTTTATTCCTGTACTTCATTATAATGCTGTGCTACTGGTGGACACCACAGGGCGTTTTCCCTGCACAAATACAGTACTTTCTGACCAGGGAACGCTTCAGAAACAAGCCTTTACACCGGTTGCACTTGATGGCACTGGATCCACAGGCAATTAGTATTAGAAATAAAGTTTACCTTTTCCATTAGACTATTTTTTGACCCCACTGTTACGGTCTGTAAGGAAGGGCTTTTCACTTCAGGCGTGGAGGTAGCTGAGGAGAATCCAGCTGCCAAAGGGGCAGAGGAGAGTTCCACTGGAAATTCCTCTCTCGGTGCCTGGCTAGTGATCGTACGCGTCTTATTGAATGACTGTGACCTTTTGACTGCAGATGAGACAGCAAGAGCAAAAGGGGATGGCCTTGAACTGGAGTATGGCTTTGGAACTGCAAAAGTTCTGAGAGTTTTTAGATTCAGCGGTGCTGGAGGACAGGAGGGAAAACTTAAAGGCTTATTGCTTTTAACAGGAGAAGTGGAAGAGTCAAGATTTTTTCCATCATCAACTTTTTCTTGATCTGCAGAAGGAGAAGGAATGCTTGTTTTTTGTAAAGCCAAAGAAGTCAAATCAGGTGATGAGATTTTTTTACCCATCTCTGTATTCTTAACTTCATTTTGAATTGAATTAGGAGCACAAACTGTGCTTCTGGCAACTGCAGATGTCACATAGTGACCTGAAGCTCTTCGTTGCATCTGCAGATAAAAAGAACTAGGCTTCGTTGTAGGACTTAATGGACTTAATGCATTTGACTTGTCCTGAGTCTCAGAAAAAGCATTTGTATTATCCAAGCTCAGCATCAGTGGGACACGCTGCTTGAAAGACTCTCTTTCCATCTGGTTGCTCTCGGTAGTAATCTCAGCTCCAGAGGTCACAGTATGTTCAGAAATGCTATTCACTCTCTGCAGCAGATCATTTGCTGCTGCAGCTTCATTTTGTGAACCAATCTGTAAAGGATCCACACTTTTTGACAGATGAGGAATTTCAGTTTGCACTATGAATTCTTTGGGGTCTTCCAAAGTAGATACCTCTTGATCCTTCTGATCTGATGGAACTTCTGATTCCCAGCTCTTCATTATTTCTAAGAATTTTGGAGGCACTATTTTATAAGTTGTCATCCCAATTTTTGGTATGTAATCCCTTGTAATTTCATTAGCAGGTTTGGGTTTAGGTTTGGTGTCCTGTCTATAAAAAGGGTGACCTTTTACAGGAGAGTCATCTGGAGTTTCTGCAGTTGTTTCTGGTGAAGCAAAATTACTGCTATTTATACAGATGTGACTCTGGTCTTTTATTGGAATTACTTTTTTATGAGCAACTTCTTGTGCCTCAAGATTTTGTTCTATTGAAGCATCTTCACTCTCCTGATGCATTCCATGCATCACTTGAACAATGGAGTTGTTCTTATCTCTGTTGTGTTGAGGGACCAGTTCTCGAAATGTGGATGATTCAACACCCTGAGGAACAATAATTTCCTTCTGCGCAGTCCTTCCCAAATTGCTATCCAAAGTCTGGATTCCAACATCCTGAGTTTTTACTGTGTCCAAGCTGGTTTGATTTGTTTTGTCATCTTGCTTTTCTGAAATCAGTTGAGGATAATTCCTATGACTTACAGAGATGTCATTTTTACATGCCTGGCAGTTTGATAGTCTGTCAACTTCAAGCTTGTTATTTTCGCTAAAATCTACTGTTTTAATTTCGGCTGTCTGAAGTTCTTTCACTTCTTCTGTTGTTGTAAGGAGTCTTGTATCACTGTGATCTTTAAGTTAAAGAAGGATTCCAAAATTAATACAAATGTCAAAAAGATTCAATCTTCCTCATTACATCATGAAGCTCTGCATCCAGTGTATTTAATAGCAATGACTAGCTTCTCACTGATGCTAATATTTTCTTTAACACTTTAAAAGGCTATTTAAATATTATATTTATATTTGACTAATATTGCCAAGTAATTGTATTCTAACTCAGGTATTATTCCTTAATAAACAGCTTACAGATGCCATATGTTGACTTAATAGAAAAAACTATTCTAGAACAATTTAAAAAGTGCTAATGAATTTCAGTTCATTATACAGGCATTGGTGACTCAAGCTCAAGGACTATTCAATATGGAGTTAGATGCAGTTTTTATTTAGTTCCACACATCTGTGGCTTCTGTTCTTTAGTTTTACTGTTACAAATCTTGTCAACTACACCTTATGTATTTGTACAAGGAAACAACTGAAAAACATATGGACAAGAGCAATTTGACAAACCTGTTTTTCCTACCATTTAGCTGGTCTGATAATTCAATTTTCTACCTCTGGACTAAACATGTGATCATCTTCCAAACACATGAATATTTTAGTCATTTTTTTAAACACAATATTAGGAAAAATTAAATTCTTCAGGAACAGTCATATGGAGCGGTATTTTGTGGGGAGCAAAAAAAAATCCTCATTTCATGTATGCTATAAAATGGCAGTTAAAATTTATATCACATATAAACAGGACTTGTGTTGTTATGATTTATTAACAGAGGTGTACTGAGTATAAAAGACTATAGAAGGCCTAATATATAAATCTGAAAATCAGTGTCACGAAAGAGTAAAATAAATCAGTCAGGTCACTGCATCCACAGAAAAATTTATGTCCCATTAGATGCACACGATGTCGTCATTTTGTTTCAGATCAGTGTGTCACTTTCTTTTATTTGTGCTTAAAGATATTTGCATTTTCATGCAGAAAACTCACCCTAATTTCATAAGCAAAGAACAACTGATGGCTTGTTCTTCCCCACTGGGGTGTGGCAGCCATGTCACCCCACGTGGCAGGATTACCTTTGTGTGCAGCCTTCCCCCTCCTCAGCACTGTCCCACCCACACCATCCTGCAACAGCACGATGCAGCTTTGACTACTGCTAAAACAAAAATGTATTAAAAACAAACCCAAAAAACCCCAAAACTGCAGCCAATTCTTGCCACCTCACCTCAAAGAAAATACACTAGAGCTAGAGCAAGTGTACAGAAAATAATCTGATGATAATTCAAGAGTTGACTGTATAGCCATTTCTTCAAAGGAACAGAAAAGTTCAAGCTTCAAGTATTAACAAGTGGGAACCACTCACCATCAGTTTTATTTTGATCTAAAATTTTAAGCTTCCTGTCTGTTTGAAATCCAGCATCCTCACTGCTTATCTTGGTCTGTAGTCCTCTGCAAAGCACAACAGTACATTAAATATGCTGGTATCACTGGTTTCAGTAAACACAAGGAACGATGCAAGAGAACTGGCAATATTCTCCAAACACAGATGGACAAAACAGAACTGCTCTGCCAAACACTGGAATACTCAACAGAATACTTTTTTTTTTTAAACATGAGGAAACGCTGCCATGATATTTTACCAAAATGACATGCAGCTCCACTTGCTTCTGTGTAAGCAGATGATCAGCCTTCCCTTCTCTTCTCCCCCTCCTTTTGTTTACATGTGCAGTTTGAACAAGCCATTTTCCAACAGCAACTCCATTCCAGTGAAGCCACAATGGTTTTTCACTCATATCAAGTGTTCTGACACCTCCCAGTCTAAAATGTGTCCCTGACTTTGTGCCCACCACGATACACAGGAAGCTCAAGAGACACTGACAGTGTATGAACACATGAACTGGACAGCACACACTTCTCAAAATGGTCTCTTTCAAGAAATACCCGGAGAACAGCAAAGAAACACACACAACATGTTATTTGTATACTAAACATCTTGCAAATGCCTACAATATCTATTTCCCTCACTTCATGGGGGACAAGAGAACTACAAAAATGCTGAACAAAAAACTCTTCATTTTGGGGGTGGGGGGAAAAGTCCTTGGCTTCAAAAGGTAAATGAAAAAGGCAAAAATACTTAAAATTTCTTTATAAAAAGTTATTAAAACATCAAACTTTGCTCAAGATATTTTTATTTTTTGTAGTTAGAAATACTGGCATTATGAGGATTCCCATTAATTGCCACATCAAATGCACTAGTTGTCAGAACCAGTGCCTTGAGCTGACACATCTGCTTTGAATCATTTAAAATGATACATTTCTCAAAACTATCCATGCTCATGTTGCCTGTATAGTCCCAAACATACTGTAAGTGTCCCATAAACCACTGAACAGGAGCATATGCTCTCAAAATTATTGTTGGAAGAAAGTTAAAGCTCAGTCCTGCACTCTGTACTCTTACTTAGCTCTATTCCTTTTAACACAGCTGAGTGACTGAACTAAAACTATTAACAACAGGCTGAACTACATTTTTAATAGGAATTAAAAAAAAAATCAAATCAAAACCCACCAAACCCAAAACCCACAAAACACCATGGAGAATCATTACAGAAATGAGTGGTTTTGACTGGAATATTTAGCATATATCTCTTGTGTGATTAAAAAAACCATTCTCAAAGTAACTAGATCTTATATATAAGTTATCTTATATATAAAATACATATCTATCTAAAATTATCTAAAGTTTTCCAGAAATATAATGTCAGAGAAACCCCACTCCTCATTTTGGAATCCCCAAGATATTTCAGGAAGCAGTTGCCAAACTCCAAAGCCAGAGTTCAGTGATGATTGTCCAGGATTATAAGACATGAAAGGTTACTACCAATTCATAGGGGGGAAGGGAAAGAGACATCCCCTGGACAATTAGGCAAACCAGTCCAATAACACAGGCTTGATAATCTGCAAATTCAAGACAATTTATTACATGCCCAAAGAGGAGAAACACCCAAGCAACTCGGACAATATTCGCCAGGACAGAGTATCAAAGATTTTTGCAAAGCCACATGTGGCCTTGGACTGACAAAAATGTCCCTTCAAATACAAGTTAAACCTCTCTTTACTACCTTGAAAGTTCTTGGCTACTAGGGCAGTCACACGTTTTGGCTTCAGTACAATAATCGAAATAGTTCTTTCAATTTAATTTGGGAACAGTAGCCAGCTTAGTTGCCCCAGGGAACAGAGAAATAGTGAATTACATTAACACAATGGGACTTCTCTGGACAATCAACATTTATTTCAAGCAGGCACTAACTCATGTTGGAAACCTGCTGAGTCAGGTAGTTTAACAAACATGCTGAAGGGCAAAGGTACAGCATCACCAGAAGGGAAAAAGAGCGGTTAAGGAAACTAATGTGTTTATTCTTTAAAAAAGCTGAATTAACTTGTTTTCCTGAGAGCAAATGGATTGAGACAGGTCAAGACCACATATCAGGAAAAGAAAAAATAAAAATTAAAGCCAAAACAAATATGCAAGCAATAAGAATCATGTCCAAGAGAACAGAAATGGCCGATGTATCCATTTTTCCCCATCTGTAAGAATGAATTTGTATATTTTTATTTAACTAGTCAATCCAAATTTTTTTTGCAGCATGCTTCCTTAGTAAATACAATGAGCATTTTAGAGGTAAGTTCAGCTTTTCTGGGCTCCAGCTGTTTGAGTAGTAAGGAAAGGGAAGATTAAACAGAATAGACTGCAGAACACTTCATTGTCATTTTTGCTGAAAAGCTTCATGAATTGCTGTCCACGGAAGAGTGCTACAATGAAAGCTAAGCATATTAAAGCTCATTCCTCTCTCACAATTCTCTGTTCTGTGCTTCACAATGAAACAGCACTCTGCATTTTATTTGCCTCCCCCATTGTCTCCCCAGTGCTCCTTTCTTTGTCACAAAACGTACTTACTTGCCATCTGTGCTCATATTTTCTTGTTTTTCTTCCTTGAAGCTTTGAGATTTGTCTACGGAAACACTGCCAGGAACAGGAGCTGATGAAGCAGGATCATTTTTGTCATTTTCCAGTGGTACCTCAGCAGAGCTGAAGGCTGCAGTAACCTCTCCTGTCCCAGGAGAGGTATCGGTACTTTCACTGTCCTCTCCCTGTTGCACACCTATCTCTTCCCTTTCATCAATTTCTTCCAGGTTGTATTCTGAGCTCCTTACATCTACACTCATAAAAGAAAGCAAAAGAAAGTAAAAATACCCCAAACCAACAAAACCCAAACCAACCCACAGCTCTCAATGCAGGTTGTAGATAAAAAGGGACTGTTGAAGGCAGCCTAAATATTTTGAAGAAGGAAAACTTTTTTCATAATACAGGTAAATTTAAAAAAATAATCAAAATAAGAGAATCATTCAGACTTCACAGAATTGTCTGGTTCTTTTCAATTCTCTCTCTTGACATAAGAATATGTTGATCACCATGCTACTGTCCATCTGGTTCTGCATCTGTACCTACTGTAAAAAATTTTCCATATTTAACCCAAGTATTGAATTAAGATTGTTAAATATCATTTTGTCTATCTCATAACTCCAAATTTCATGGAGGTGGGCAGTTGCTTTTACCCAGACTTCTTGTACTTCCATTAGCTCTCCAGTCAGTTTTAAAATACACAGCTCCTCTATATCAGAATAGGAATGGTCAATAACCAGAGTGACCCTAATATCAATTTTGCCCATGGTTTGAACAAGTTTCATCACCACTATCAAAAATTTCCCATAACCATCCTAAGTGTATTTAAGTGTCTTGTGCGGCGCTTCATGTTACAGTAGAAAAATAAAGTTCACAGAGACGTGCTAATTCATAAAAATACTGACATTTGCAGCCAGAGGATAGTTAAACTAAAAGGTTGAGTTGCTGGATTAGGACACAGATAAATCAGTGTACTTGAAGTTGAACAAATAAATACACCCGACCGGGGTACTCCCATCAGCTTTGGATTCACTGATGCCTGCTAGGAACAAGCCTTGCACTTGGACAGTTAGGTTTCAGTCTAAGTAGTATTAGTAAATTTCCAAGTGTAAATAAAAGTCATCAAAGAAAACAAAAAGGAATACTGGAAAGTCACAGATCTCAGAGTAAAAAAAAAAAGTTAGACTGACTTTTTTTAGCAGCTGGTATCCTAGAAAGCTTCCAGTACTTCTAGAGAAGTACACTGTTATGGAAAAGCAATAAGAGAATGTATGTACTGGAGAAAGGCTCAGTACAGAACAGAAACTTTGATGTTTACAGTAAGCTCATTAGTTAAGAGTTCGGTGATACCAAAGATACTCATTCAGAGTTACAGAGAAACTACAAAAGCCAAACATCTTACTATGTAATTCTTGGGTTTATATTGCAATCTAGTAATAATGTTTTGTAGTTACACATTAAGCAATGTGATTGACATATGCCATAGTGCTGAAGGCAGAGGTGATTCAGATCCCCAAGGAAAGAAAGCCAAGACTGAAAAGTGCTGCAGGTGAGCTCCTTCCATGTGGTTTCAGCACAGGTACATACAAATATGTCACATTGGTATTACAGGGACTCCTACAGGTTTACTAGTCATAAGGGCCTTCTCTTCCTTTCATCGTCCACCAACTCCTTTCCACTTAGGGAAAAGTTGTACCCAGCAGCCTCATACTTTGGGGGAAAATTTTAGTGATGGCAGTATCATTTCATGTGTGACAAGTTAAAGATATATGTCAAAACAAACAAAGCGTAACAGAATGTGAGCAAACATTAAACCTGCTAGGACTATCCCACAGCCCATAACTGGCTCTCTAGAACATTGCCTCCTTCACTGGTGAGACCTATTATGCCATGGGCCCGAGCCATCGCCAGCTACAGGAACAGACTGAGATTTTCAGTCTAAATACTCTACGGAAACCTGAATTGTATAACAAGGAATAGCCAGGACTTCTGACAAGAGAAATGGAAGCATTCTGGAGCTGCTGTGGGCTTTGTGCCCAGGCACTGCTGTCATTTCTCTGCTCCTTTTCCTCTGGAGAGGAGTGTAACAAAGGCTGAGTTGTATCTATACTCCTGGGATGGAAACTTAGCTTGGGTTGGTAGGAGACATTCCTGACATTCCTGTTATGTGAAAAAGACTGTTCTTTGCTGTGCTAGAAACACTTCCAAGCGTTGGGGTGGATAACTCGACCTACAAATGTATAATACCAAACAAAAACAGCCCTCACACTTCTTCAAAAATGCTCTACCTCATTTGTCAGCATAAGATCAGCCTTGCTTGCTAGTGGGTTTTCATCTGTTACTGGGTCTCATTCCAGACCTGGGCCATCAGTGCTGCAGCAGAATAAAATCTGAATACACCTGAACACAAACAACATTTAACAACCATCCTTCACTTACATCACACAGTTAACTGCCTAGGGGAGCAGTTCAGATTCTGATTTGTTTCCAAACTCTCAGTCTATAGCTTTTACATGCAACATATTGCTAGGAAGAACTTACAGCAATACGGGCTATATACTGTTGCCTTATTGCTTATACACCCTACCCATAGTTCCACATGTAATATAAATTGCATTTCTACCTGCATATAATTTATTCTCTTAGAACACTAGTCATTGGGTTTTAAGTAGCCCTAAACCAACACAGAGTTACAGTGTGTCACTGTGAAGACAGACATATAGATATGTACACACACGCACATATATATTCACACCCATACACACACACACCCCCCCCTGATGACTGACACACCAACTGCAAGTCTCCTCTGAGCAGCAGGAATACCCTTTGCCCAGCAGAGAACAGGCTGGTGCTGCTCTGTGAGCTCTCACACCGTAAGCACCAGAGCCGGAAAGCCTGACTACATCATGCAAATCTGCTCTTGACTCTACAGCCCTTAACAAGGTGCTTAAGAAATACTGTAACCAATAGGATTATAGCAAGGGATTTGTTTGATGGAAAGTTTTTTAGAAATCTCTAATTTCAAAATTTGTTTTGAACACTGTTTTACCATCTTCCCCAGAAAAATAAAGACTAAGCATTAATTAAACTTTGGGAAGGTGAACAAAAATCATAATTCATAAAGAGAATTGTCTATAATCCCAAATGTTCACATTACTTCTCTGTCAATGGTTATTCTACTAGATGTGTGCCTTCAAACTACTTTTGCAAAGGTACACAGTTTTTACACCATGGGAAAACTGTCATTTCACAAAAGAAATGTTGCCTATTCCATATTATATAGCTCCACTTAATGTATATGTGTCTAAGTAGTGCATAGCTAACAGACACCAAATTGAACATCTGCAGTGGTTCATTTTAGGGCAAAAGGTAACACTTTTTGCAGCTTAGCATTTTTTGTTTATCTGCTGAAGTAGTGCTGCATAACAGAACTACTATGGAATGCCACGCAGAGCCGGACGAAAACTCACAATGCTTCCCAGACGCCTGACAATCAAAGCAGTATTAATCCAAATGGAAGGAACTCCTGGGTTTTTGCAAAGTTCAACTTATGTCCAACTTCGCAATTAAAGTGATACTGAACTACCCTATCTATTTAAAACAATACCCAAACATGGCTAATTTTCAGACTAGGAACAGGACAAGTGTACTGCATCTGATTTTGCTGCAGGTTAATATTGGTTCTCACAGCACGAGGGGCTTTGCTAAAAGGACCCTTTATACACAGGCCTCACGACAGTTTCAGAGATGCCACCAGAGAGCAGCAGTATCCCATGAGAAAAAAAAGAGGCAATGAAGATGGGCTGTGTGACTTCTCTGTACATTTAAAAAAAACTGCACTACATTAAGTCTTCGGCAAAGGACACTGCATGAAGACACGAGGAAAACTAGAGACTGAAGAGGTAAATCCAAGGGCTCAACATAGACTGCCCTATGCCCGGTAAAGATGATTACCTTTTTCTATTTCTTTCCATTACAGCTTAAATTACAATATTTAATTACAGAACACAAATGCCTCAAGCAGAAGTTTCTAAATCTATGGAAAAACAAACAAGCCATTTCTTTGAAGTTCAGGGTTGTTTATCTACACAGCACTTGGACATTATTCTGCCGGGAAAGGCAAAAATTCTAGCACAGATCAACAATCTTAAGATAGAAACAAGTACAAGAAAACAAAAAAACTTGCTTTAAAATCACGGTATGATTATCTTGCTCATCTTAGACCCACTGCATGTAGATAGACAGTTTTCAACACACAAAACTCAGTACTAATAAACAAGCCACTCACTCAGAAATGATTATTCTCTTTCATCTGCTACAACAGCCAGGACAAGGAAAGGTTACAACTTCGTTAGATCTTCAACCCCAGACTCCACAGTACAGGTTCATACTCCCATTTATTATGTTACATATTGTTTCCACTTAATGTCTTTTCCAATAATTTACAAAAATTGCCCTAAACACAAACCAAAGCCCAAGTTTACTGATTACTGATTTTTTATTTTCCCCCCTTTGCCAGAGACGTAGCATCCTAGCAGATGACTTTTTCTACTCTTGTGGTACATTTGTTTTACCACTCCAATTTGACTGGCATCCCGAATTAAACAGCTGGAAAACTACTTAAAAATTCCTGTCAACTAGCACAGTAACTGAGTGTTTAGCCTCATATAATGACAGTGGCACTCCACAGGCTTAGCATTTATATACTTCATTCTTATGAAATGCATTGAAGAGTTGTTTTTTCAGATTGTTCTGGCACTGATTCTTCTAAAAGCTTTTGCAAATTTTAGAAGACTTCTAGATGTTGTATCTTGTAACTGAACCCTACAGTCTGGTGCTTACAAACAACAGAACTTCATAGTACAAACTGCATAAATTTTAAAAAGCATTATGTTCAGCAGCTCAATAATTATATTTTAAACAGTTATACTTTCATAGATCACATTTTTTCCCGTAACACCCAACAAATAATTTAATGTATAAACAACTATTTATGCATTCAGTTTAGATTTACAACTTATGTTTTCAAAGGCTGTTCAGATGCCAACCAAAAGGCAGGCACAGATTTGCTCCTGCCCCTATGTTATGCAGGTCAAGGGCAGCACAAGGCAGGGTTCTAAAAACAACACTGGGCTTTAGCTTTTGAAAAGCTTGTCATGAGGTACAAAAAAACTCACAGAAATTCTGGATAGTTCTTCTCTGTAACTTGTGAGGAAGGAGAGAAAACAGGGATAATGCTTAGTTTATTAAATGTAAAGCACAGATACAAATACAAAATACATTGTATTTGTTTCTGTAGACAACGAAGTAAAATATCTTTATCTTAGAAAGCCGTACTTTTACTTCAAAGGAACTTAATTGATCTGAAGTATTAAAATTAGTTCTATACTTGTGACACATCTATAGTAATTTACTGCTATGAAGTAAATTTTATCAGTACTTTTGTAGAACCAACCTGTTTCAGGCTGCATTTCAGTGGCTCTTCTTTCCGCTTTAGTGGAGGATGATTCTGTTGACTCTGTTACTGCAAAAAGTGAAGGAACAACCTTTACCACCTCTCAATTTCTGCACCAACAAAAGTCCTAGATAAAATGTTAGATTGTGGTCATATAGACTAGTGATTTTTTCAAGAAACTCCTCTGAAGCAACTAGTGCTCATTGTCACATTTTCCAGATATTTTAATCTCAGCTCCTACGCATTTTTGAACCAGAAAACTGAATTTTTGATCAAACAGAAGAATTACAAAAAAAACAAGTCAACTTTCTCTAAGATTCTTCTGGTCAGTCCATTTGCTATTATATTCTCTCTAATCCAGGGAAGATAATCTTTTCTCCCCACCCCAAACAGTCCATCTGAGTAACATAGACACAATTCCATACTTAATCTAACTATAATTTGCTATTGTCTGCGTTTTTTTCTCATCTGCATGCTCTAAATACCTCTCTTCTCAAACTTGTGGGAAAATAACAGAAGATTGGTGAGGAGGATTGTAAACACACTCAAGTGACTTGCAGTAGGGGTGCAAAACCCCACATATATGGCATTAATTGCTGTTTAATCTCATGTGTTTGACAAGCGGAACACCTGTGTTCAGATAACACAGGCCTGTGATAGACTTACGAGGCATCTTTTGGGACATGCTGGAGATTCCTGCCCTGCTGTGGGAAAGATCAAAGCACCGTGGTAAACACAGCTGTGTGAATCCCTGCCACAGCGGGAAGGGAGCGGGTTCGGCAACCGCCTGGCACGGACCGAGCTCTGCGGTGCCGGTGCTCCCGCACGGGTGCCCCTGTCCGCGTGCTGCCTCGAGGCTTCCCCGCTTGGTGAGGGAACAAAAATAAATGGACTGTTTGCACCTGCAGGTTTGTGGTTGCTCGCTTGAGGTTCTTATCTCACAAGGTGGCGTTACTTTAATGTTTAGCCAGCTACACTTTCTGTTGCCTTCCAATTAAACAGCATAGAAAGATTACCAGGCTCATTACTGCTTTCGCTTTGATCTTCTGGTGCTCGAGAGGGTGGCGAGGGCGCCTTGCGCTTCATCCTGCGCAGGGAGGAGTTCACGGAAGCAGTGTCACTGAGCGGCAGGGAACCTTTCCGTACTAACCCCACAGGGGCCTGGGAAGGGAGACAGGCCACGGAGATTATTAGCAATCAGTGGAAAAACAGCGAAAGAGCTCTAGTAATTATTCGCCAGAAGTATTTATAATATACATTTGGGAAAGAGAGAACATATTACCAAACGTATTGTGGTTTTCATCTTAATTCCTCCAAGGAGTTGTTTGTGAAAAAAAAGAATTTCTCAAGTAATTGAATATATTCACAGAGGTGCAACATAGAGCAATGAAAGAAAATCAGTTGTTTAACATATAGTGTAAAAGAGAATTTGAATTCTTTTATGCCCAAAGGCTATTCTACAAACCCAAAATAATTCTTTTCTAAAAGTAGCTAAAATCATTGTGGAAAGAAATTTCAACTACACCCCACCACAACAACATAACACTGTTTCCTTCTCCATACTTTCAACAGCATTCCTAACTGGCCTTTATACATAATCATTATTAATTTCTTTCCCTCCTTGAAATACCTGAACTTTCATAAAAATTTTTGGAATGCCTGATTTCAAAACTTATCAAGTACAACTGTCTTAAAATATTTAACAATGTTAAATTTAGTAAGTTGCAAAAAAAAAAATTATAGTACCTACTGATGTTACAGCATAGTAATGTCCCCATTACTGTAGCAAAAGTAAAAAATCTTAATTCACAAATAATCAAAACAATTAGAAAATGGACAGAGGATACCTGCTGAAGACCTCATATTTTTATGATATAGCTGTCCAATTGCATTTTAAGCTGTTTTAGAAACCCATTCTCTGTCTCAGAAAGACAGTGGTTGTAAATTTGCCTGCCATTCTTAACTACGGTTTGCCTTATGCTGAAGAAAACTACATCCACATCTACTAAATGGGCAATGTTCAGGATCCCAGCAATAAAGGAATTCATTTTCCAACTGGACACGGCTGCCTGTTTCTGTAGCAATTCCGATTCCTATCGCTTGTCTACTCAACAATATAATAAAATCCTGCAGTGACATTCATTTCTGGCTAGAAGGACCCACACAGCAGCTGGGTGTGGGGTCATCTTTGGAGAACTTCTCTGTGCTTCAATTAACCAGCCCACTTCACAACACACAATATCAAGGAATACAGAAGGCATAAAGACACCTACGTGTTCTTGTTTCACTGACAATCCTTTCAAAAACATCAGACAATAGAATTATTGACCATGTCAATTTCCATGGAAAAAGATGCTTATCATTTAGAAAGCTACCACTGAACAAATATCCAAAGATTCCACAGTAAGTGGAATACTAAAGACCAAAAGCTAGAGTATTTGGTTGCATACAATCAAATCTATAAAGAAAATTACAACAGGAAAGATACTGGCAGAAGGTGTCTGTCAGGCAGTGTTTGGCAGCTCCTGCGAGATCGCAGTACAATACCTGAATGAATGAACAAGGTTCTGAATGAAAAACTATTCTCTGAGCCACCCTGGGCACCCTCAGTCACCTGCTTTGTCCCACCCTGACATCAGGTACAGATCCACAGATACTGCACTCTAAAGGAGCACCACTGTCCAAAAATGTTCACACAATTCTACCCATCACTCTAGTGCCAAAGCAAGCAACTCAAACCTTTAACAGCAAGAGTGAGGGTTTAAGAGAGAAAACACAAAGCACAAGGTGAAATGTTCTTTTAAGAACACCAGAGGATAGGAACACAGCACTCCTAATTAAAAATACTTGCATGCTTGAGGAGTTTTTAAACAAGTCAGTTTCTAGATTAAAATGTCATTAAAATGGCAACAAAAAACACTTTACACTTTTATAATTTCTTATTCACAGCACCAAAATAGTTCTTAAAAAGTAAAAATAATTAATAGCATTCAGCCTTTGAATTTATTCAGGAGGGGATATCAAATACAATATTATTTCCCCAAATGAGGCTTTTTCTGTTGCAGAAGTATTTCCTCCTTGCAGCTGGGCAGTTGTGCTTGCCTCCTCTCCGGCAGCTGCGCGCAGGCTGCAGCCCCTCCGCTCTGCACAAAGCCACATCTGCCCGCTCCAAGCTCCAAGGTGCGCACCTGCTGTGCTTCACACAGGCTCCCGGTGACTCGGCTGGCACCGCGCTCTGCACACGCCCGCTCGGCTGAACAGATGCCACCAGAGCTCCCTTCTGCACACAGCGACTGTGCGTCTGGGGGGAATGGTGTTCTCAGCATAAGAGCACAAATGCTACTAGAAGATTTTTATAAGCCTTTCTACTGCCCTTTGCATCCAAAGAAACAAACTATTTGCAAAGAGAGATTTCAAGAAAGTACTAAATGTTCCAGTTAAGGTTCAAGTGTTGAACAGATTTTCTCAGGAATTATTCAACATATGAATATTAAGAGCTTTCAAATCCTAACAAAGGCTGTAATGTGAAAATAGTACTTTAAACAGATGGAAAAAATTTAAATAATGTTATTAAGACATATCTGACAAAGCTTTGGAATATGCATCTGGGTGTTCATGTGTCATACCAACTGCCTATGATAACCAGTGCTTTATCAGTTACATTTAAATTAAACTTCTTGTTAGGATCGCTAAAGTAATTAACTGTGTTTATGCAGAAACACCAGTGAACTCTGTCATAACTTCTATAACATATGCAGGAGTTCTACTTTTAACACCATACACCCTCCTCATCCTGCAACAAGCAAGGGTGGATATGAAAACTTTCTAGTCTCAAATTTGCCACCCAAAGCAAATGCTAGTAGATGCCAGTGCTTCCCAAGTTACAGCCTCTGTAAGCAGTGGCAGACATAGTGCCTTGCCCTTCTTATCATTTCAAAAAAGCAAATAAAGGTAATTAAGGCACAGTAATTTTGAAGCTGCAATGGAAGCGAAAAACCAAAAAGCATTTCAGAAAGAATATAGTGGTAGTGGAGCATTTCAGTGTGCTGGAAAGCCTGCCTCACACCAACACCACACCAGACAGAGATTTTCATATCACCACATCCTACCTCTTTTGCTCCATACATACCTAAGTTTAACAGAGATACACAAGACTATACCATGCAGGGACAGCAAAGCACATTGCTATTCATATTGCTAGTATTTCTTTCTTCCCTTTGTGTACACAGGCTAACGTATGTCCAAGGAGTAACAGCAAAAAATACGTATTTGCTCCTACAATGAGTCATGCACTCAATTTCTATTACAAGAGTTAAGCTTCTCAAAATACTTAAACTTATCCTAAGTACTACAAAGGAAGTAATATACTTCTGATCCATTAGAAACAAAAGATATACAGAATATATTTGGAGAAACTCAGCTGGTGAGATGCTGTCCAAACAACCAATATGACTATTTTCTCCTAGGATTTATCATGCTGGTACAGAAGCAAATACAATAAAGGAATAAAGTTATGCATTTGATATACTGAAAAGTGGATGCATGCAACATTCACCAGCAATTTTGAAACATCTCAGAATAACATCAGATTATCTTCATGCAAACTTCAGGTGGTCCTGAGCACTCTCTTCTCCCTGGTAGCCCTGACTCAACTCAAAACCACCCTGCTGTCCATAGTGCTCAATGCATCATTGCCCAACTTCTCCTTTAAAGGGCTGACCATCAAGTTGCAGGCAAGCAAGCCTCTGGTGTAATTTCTTCAGCATGGAACTCACCCCTCATAGAAATCCTAAGTAAGTTGTCCTGTGACAGTGGCTAAAAAAATCTTTTCAGAAGTACTTTATGGTTTAGTTGCCTCCCACCCTCTCCCCATTCTCTCATCTTCTTCTTCCTTTTCTTTTTTAAGAGTTAGCCTGGAGATTTAGATTTCTTTAGGAGTTAGGGTTGTGTAAATAACAGCAATTTGTATTTCTATAGTTGAGAAGTTCTATCCATTATTTTAAACTGTAAATGTTTTAACTAAAAATCTTCACTTAATTGTTCCTACCCAAGCATAGTTTACTCATGTTCCTATACAATAACTGTAAACAGTATAAGGAGAGAAACATTAACAGGCTAAAATGCAGATATATTGGTCTAGCTTTTATAAATAAAGCAGGAGGAAGAAAATCAGCCATGGCATTTTGGGCATAATCAAATGCTTTTCTTTTAAAGAAGTGTTATTACTAGAAAATTGCAACCACTTTTATGAAAACTGTGAAGATACACACACACAATTATAAAACAACACTTTGCAAAAACCCTTGAGAGTCCTCTCTACTTGCAAGTGTATTTAAACTTGCTAGTTTTAAACATACTTCTGGCAAGCCATCTTGCACAGAATTAGAACTGACAAATAAGTGAGGGATTTCAATATTGGAGACTACCATGCTCATTTCCCACCTGACTGAACACAGAAATTTGCTGGACAAACATTAACCATTTAAGCTTACTAGGCATCTTCCAAGTCTCATGTAGAAGAATAAGCAAATCATGCTATGTACTAACTTACAAAAGGTACCCTGACATCCACTGTACTATTTTCTCCCCTAAGAACAGGACCCTGTCCCTAGAAACTGATTCTATAATCACCTTGAAATGGAGGCAGAAAAAATTGCAACCCTCATATAAGAATGCAACTACTCACACAAAGACAAAGCAGTTTCTTCAATGGAAAAGTAGCAGAGAAGCTGTAGGAGGTAAACATTAAAACCGTTTTTCATACTGTGAGAAACTGGACTACAATATGTTGAGAATTTGAAGAAAGACAACAGTGAGAACTCTGTTCCCTTAAAGTTGGCTCATTTCACTGTCTTCTGATGTTACTACTTTGACACATTTCTCTCAAAACTAGGCAGACAGTTTATCCAGGCAAAACTGACATGTCACTTTGTCTTCCCTGTGGATGTTACAAAAGAGATTTGTCCATAATAGGCCCCATGCAGAAGGTCATCCTGGTCCACAGAAGAAGTAATGCATCCAGTCTGCCAAGTAAACTGAAGGGCAGGCTACAGAACTTAGGCATTCTTAAAAGCAGTATAATTTGCAATGAAATGCTTCTTGCAAGGCAAAAGGAGATAAAAAGTAATCCTTAAGAAATAAAAAAGTATATCTTCACTTTTGTAAATTAACTTCATTGGACACTGAAGTTACAGTGAAATTCCCAGACATACTAAACAGCCCAGTGAACACACCAATCAGCCTGGTGAGCAATCTCAGAGAGACTAAGTCCTGCCAGCAGGACATACATTTTCAACTGCAGAGAATATGATAGACCAAATTCTTATATTGTTTACAATGAAATACTTCTGATCTAGAGTGACCATTGTACTGGCCTCATTACTGAGAGGTGACCTGGATTAAGCGAGACCTTTTGAGATAATCTGGTACAACCTTCTGTTGAAAACAAGTTCTTACACTTTTTTATTGGTTATTGCAAGAGCCTGTCAAGGAACAACATAAACATTTCCAGCAAAGAAGCTTCTACCACTTATCATGAGTGAACTACTCCAACAGTCTGTTCCCACAAGTGGTGAGTTTTGTTCTTCAGTCTGAATAGAATTTCCTCTGGAGAAGCTAATGTCCACTGCTTCTCATCCTGCCACGTGCATCCTTGTGAAGAATGCTCTGACTTCCCTGTAACACCAACCAGGTATCAGAAGAATACTATCTGAGCCTTCTTTCCACTAAAACATTTATTTTCTCCAAACCTTTAAACATCATGGTGGCCCATTTTCAGTCTCTGTCTTCAACTGCAGGAAACAAATCAGAACACAGTAGTGCAGATGTAGCATAAAATTATTGAGTACCCTGGACTCAAGGTGGATGACACGACCAGACCCCAGCCTGTACTGGTGCTTGGGATTACTTCACTCCAGATGGAGAATTTCACATGCATCTTTTTTAAATCTCATTCAGCCTGTCACTGCCTCCCTGAGTGGTGGCTGGAGTACCTGCCTCTCTGCCCATTTTGGTGTTGACTTCAAGTTTGTTGAAGGTGGATTCAGTTCCATGATTTAGACTGTTTATAAAGATATTTAAGAGTATTGGCCATACTACCAACTTCTTGGGAGCTCCACGTTACAACCAGTCTGACTTGGAGCCATTACCCCCAACTGTTTTAGCTGCAGCCACTTTTTGTCCTATCTTGTGTTTCGTCTGTCCGGTTTGTATCTCACTTTTTCAACAAAAAAAATTTGAGGTAGACTGTGACAAACACCTTGCTAAAATAAAAGGTAGATGACCTCATCCTTTATCCTTGGATTTCTGCTTGCCATTAATTCACAAATTTCTTGCTCGTGACATCTTCTGTCACTTGGAGAACCAGGCTTGCTTTTGCATTCCTAAGAGCATCACTGCATGTCCAAGAAGTATCTCTGTATTTCTTTCTGGGAATTGTTCTGCTTCCTTTTATTTTTGCACTTGAGTTCTCTCAGTAGCATATTTAAATGAAATTGTTTAAAAACATTTAACTGTTTGGTTTTGTGTCTATTTCTATTCCCCCTTAGGGGAATGGACCACTCTTGTACTGCAGGAAGGCTGTCTCTGAAAATGTCTCAGTACTCTTCCAAGCAGCAACTTTATTCTCCAAGGAAGTCTCTCACAGGATCCTTATCAGGAGTTCCCTGAACAAGTTGAGCAATATGTACTATGCCAAAATCATTCATTAGATGATATTTATTGGAAGGTAGATACCAAAAGACAAAATAATTTACTTGAATTAATAAAATTCAAAGGAAAGAGTAAATATTTGCCCACATTTAAGTCCCAAGCGCTGCATTTTCTGATAAATCACTGTGTGATCAAATCCCAGTGAGACAGAAGTCACCTTAGAAAATACATGCCAAAGGCCTCTAAGTTTTAAGTGAGTTGCACAAAGTAGTACAAAAATGGAAAATACACACAAAAATATAACTTGGTCCGGATGTCCTCTCTTTGTAAGCTATTCAACTTCAGTCAGATCACTTTAGATCAGTAAGAACTGTCAGTACAAAATAATAAATCTAAGCAATTGTTTGAGTGACAGCCAAGCAGTCATACATTACTTTCAGACATAATAGGACATTAATCATTTAAAGCATGTTGACATTAATAAGCTATTTTTTTAAAAAATTGAATTCAATTAAAAGACAAACATGATGAAGAAAAAAAAAAAAATCATGATTTTCTTATTCTCCCCAAAGGTTCCTTTCACTAAAATTCAGAAAGAAACCTTTGTCTTCTTCAAATGATAAAGCTTTTCAGCAGGACACAATACACAAAGACAGAACTTCTGTTAAACAGTGCTCTCTTGTGGTTCTGTACATTAGTGAAAGATTAAATCATTGTACAAAGATAAAGGTAGTCACAGTCTGAAATTTCTTGTCTCCAAGTCTAACTCAAAATTAATCCCTCAGACTGGTATTTCATTTAGTTCTGCATTTAATTTTTCTAGCATGTCAATAACTTCATATCTAATGATCACCTTTAGATACTGTATTCAAAGCAAAGTATGAAATAAATTTAAACATATATATATAACAAAAATTTTAACCTTGATCTTGAATTGGAATTCACAATTGACAATATGTGCAATACCAGGATAGCAGTTAATGCATCAATTCTCACAAATTCTATTGGCAGAATTTCTGCATGTCATGAGATATATAGAGGTTACTCAAATATGTAGTCCACATCTCATACGTTCAATAAAATACAGCTCAATTTTTAAAATAAAAACCTTACTTTAACTTGCTGGGAACTCAACAATGTTTAGATTGCTCCCCATGTCCACTTTTTTCTACAATATAGTGTAAAGAACAAACTACTCATTATCCCATGTAACTAAAACATTCAAAATTAACAGGAATAATTAACCCAAATTACTAGTTATAATAAAGTGAGATCACATTGTCATATTTAAATATATAAAGTATTTCTCCAAAGGAACAAAAAGGTGCTTACAAGACCAATTTATATAAGAAGTTGGTTTTACCTTTTCAAAATACAGCAGCTACTTTGGTCAAAAAATTTAAAATGAATGCATTGTTCAATTTCTGTAGTTATTTTCTAGCTAAATTTTTTTGAAGCAATTACTTCACCTTTATTTCCCATTTATTTCAAGCCTCATCATATAGTAACAACAGGGTTACCTATTATGTCTGTATTTTTTAAGAGAAGCGAAGCCAATGTAACTAACCTGCTCATTCCTATCAAAGCTGCTGGATTTCACAATATCAGGCGTAGCTCTGACCTGGGCTCGTGCGAGCTCCTGGGGAGCACTTTGAGAGCTCGGCATGGGTGGCAAAGGAGCTCTCCGCTTCTTCGGCATTTCAGCCGGCAGAGTGTTGGAGTCGTACTGCTTGCTGACAGTGTTCGACCTCGTGACAAATGTTGGCCTTGGCTTGCTCATCAATGGAGTTGCTGGGGCACTGGCAGCCTTGAGGTGTGGGAAACAAAAAGAAATCCAAGTTGCATATATTTTATAGGAAACAATCAACAGTATTGATTACTGAATATGACTCTGAATATGTTTCTAGAAGTTTTCCTTATACAAAGTTACACCCTACTTGTTCTCTTTTCTTCTTGTTTCGTTGAAAAAAGCTGAAAAATCCTTTGTTTTCTTTCTCCTTCAGAACATCTATGTTTTCAGATTGGTAGGAGCCTAAAATAGAAAACAATAGTTCTAGATGTGATCTCATGCAGAGGTTATTTCTTCTGCATTCTTACTATTTCACTGTGTCATAAACCTCCTGCAATGATACACAAAACACATCATAAATCACCTATATTAATAATTTTTCTAGGTGCTGCAAAATGAACAGTTTGCCTATCATCCTCTCCTTCTCAGAACTCAGGACAGATGAGTTTCAGCTGCTCTTAATACCTCCAGCACTTAATCCAGCCCACCCCACCTGTCATATGTTATGCTACATATCACAAAGGCAGTAAAAGGGAAAAAGAGCATCAGACTTTTCAGCTCTCCATTCCTACTGGCTTAAATTTATGGCAAAGTGTGAAGTGGGACAAGCCAGGCCCCAGCCTGCACATGGTGTAACTATGGAGAAAGATCACCCAAGCACTCAATCAGTGCACACTTAACTGCGTGGCAGTCATAGTAAAGACAGTCAAATCCTTTCTTGTTATAGTGCAGAATTTATCCTCTTTAAATTGCTTTATTCATGCGGAGGATTTGTAAATCTAATGATAGACTTCTTTTTAATTTTACTAGAATGACCTTTCTTAAAGAAATCCCATTGAATGCCCTTTAATGAGCAACGGAAATCAGCAAATCTAGTACAAGTATCAATATAAACATGACCCTAAACTGAATAAATTGATCTAGGGTAAAACTATACAAAAATACTTTCTATATAACTGGGTACATCAAATTCTGCACTATCATTTGCAATATGCATTTAAGATAGGACAGAGATATTACTCATGTCACAGTTAAGCAGCTGTTATAACAGGAGCAGGTGCTAATGTCCTGTAAGTGCTACAGTTCCATCGCTTATTTCAGAAAATCGTACCTTGAAAAGATGGTAAATTTAAATCAACTGGTGATGCAGCTACAGAAAGACAAAAAGAAAGACAGAAAATGGGAATCTGGATCAAGGATGCAGTAACAACATACAAACACAGAAAGCCAAGCTGGATCTTCAACACTAGGGAAAAATTAACCAGGTACTTTGCAGAAGTAAAAGGATGTGCATCTTTACTGCCTAATACTTAAGTCATTCAAGAACTTGAGTCTGAAGACATGCAACACAGACTGCAACCGTGTACATAAGGAGGGAGGCTCTACTTATACTTCTGAAGCTAAGAGAAAAATCAGTATGTAGAATAGTTTGCTCTGGTTTGGATGGTCAGGCAGTCCAAACTTGGAAAATAAAGAGGAATGTAAAATTAAAATACAATTTCAATAAAATAAAATTTGAATTTAAATTCTGTTAAGTAAACGACACACCTCATCATTTACTTTCATAAAGATAATGGAAAATTCAGAGCTTTGAACCTTCTTGCAAAATTGAAATACTGAGCTACTTTGTATTAAGAGAACTGAAGGATATCTAAATTTCCTAGCAGGGCACTGCTGTGCAGAAAGCATATATGCCCTGGTATGCCCTCCTAAGGATTTTTGGCTGTTGATTCAAGCGAAACGCACGTCATATCATGCAAAAAGCAGCTTTTCCAGTCTGTAGACGAAAGCAGTAAATAACCAGACAAAAAACCAAACAATGCACTTGGGAGTACATGTAGTCAAGTAACATGTCTAGGCAAGTTAAAATATGTTGGTTTCCAGTGTGGAAGAGGAAGACATTTCATTCCATTCTATGGAAAAAGGACATACTGTCCAAATCTGTCATTCTGACCTTTAGCAAGTAAACCGAGAGAACTCTTGAAACTGTAACCTCCAAACAGTAAGGTTACCATATTTAGGTAGACAGAGGGGCAAAGACAAACAAAACCCCAATGAGCCCCACAAGTTTTAGAGCAGAAATAAAATCAAGCCAATAAAACAGTGATCAAAACCAGGAGTGAGTCAATCAATATTACTGCTTTCTACACTGAGGTAAAATTCCTGCGAGAAATGTCTGAAGTGGAACAAACCACACTGTACAAAATTTTTAATTACAGTATGGTAAACCTGTCACCTGTCCAGATGAAGTTAAAATCTGGCCTAGGAATATCTGTACAAATACTAGAAAGTAAGTACATTGTGTCCTTGTTGGACTGCAATTAAAAAGACAAATATTATTCCTTCGCAATCCATAAAATTAGCAAGCAGCACTCAGAAATATACATAAAGACTATCAGAATAATCTAACGCTTTAAAAATTTTAAATTATTTTAAAGAAAACTAATTTTCTCTAACATTTCTGTTCTTTTCAGGTCATCATGATGTCATATAGCAGCTAAGGGAAATAGGGTGTTGGGGTTTTTGGGGAAGGTGTGAGGGAAGGAAAAGAAGGCTTTGCATTTAAGTGCGGATTTGTACTCAGCTACCCCTGCTGGTAGCAAACTTCTAACTTGGTTAGAAAATAAAACTTTTATATAGCACTTCTGAAAGCAAAAGTCCAGGTACACGAGTCAATTTCAATTTTGTGGAAGACCAATGAAATATATATTAAATTTCTAGAAAATAATTTCGTAAGTAAAAAACCCAACAACATGTATACAATTATTAAGCAATTATAACAGCAATTTACAAAAGTTATCTTACCTTGGCTGACATCCATGGCATATAGTTCTCTTAGTCCGAGGTCATTAAGAGATTTTGTCATGTCAAGGGCTTCTTGAGACTGGTAACTCTTCAGTAGTAGAGTGTGTGAAGGATCAAACTCACATTTGCTACAGATAATTGGTATGAGTTCTTGAAGAGGTGAATGTGGACTAACTCTTACTACTGTCTTCTGTGTCTTCTTGTAGTTTATCACTACCCTTACTGTTTGCTAAAGAGAAAAAAATTTCAATAAATACCAGCACAAATTCTGAAAGAACTGGCATTTTTACAACAGCCTCACAGTAATCACCAGAATTCCACCTATGGCCAACTTCACCAGTGCTGCAGGTTCGGAAACATTACATAAGAAACTAAGAACTACTTTGCTATTTCCTTCCACGCAAGAAAAGGACACGTGAAGCAGACTGCTTTCTCCTCGAGCAGTGCCACCCGCCTGCGCAGCAGGGCGCGTGCCTGGAGGGAGACGCCCTGCTGGGTTCCACCGGGCAGCTGTAGAAGGCGGCTGATGAGCCAGCAGCGAGGGCCTGCGCGCACGCGTAGGACGAAAGCACAAGGGCACCAGAAGCGTTCTCCTGGCCCTCTCTAAGTGCTTTAGATAAATTAAAAGTCAGTATTCTTCTACACAGTAGAACGACAAAGGTGGAAGGAAAGATTTTGGCAACACCCAGAAATTGGTTTAGTATTTCTTAAAGCTCCTGCCCTCTCCAGGGTATATAAAAAAAGTCAAGAGAGAACAGTATGTATTAAAGGAAAATGAACATACAATCAGAAGAGCACATATATCACAGCATGACAGATGGTACAAGATGTTGATTTTCAATTTGTTCAAGGCTGTACTCAGCCACACTTCATCTGCAGAATTTTTCGAAAGGCCGATAAGGCGTGGGATTTCAAATAATATTGTAATATTTCCTTCTTTCAGCAGCAAAGATATTTGCTGTAACGAATTGAGATGTATTTTACCTAAGAGTAGCTTATCAAAAACAGCCTAAAGCATTTCACAGAGCTTCAAGGTGAGAGAATGAAAGACAACAGGAAAAGCTGAAACAAGAGGATAAGCTACCAGCTAAATATGTTGAATACAGCAGTGATTCTAATTTCTTAATACACTTAATTTTAGTTCTCACCTCTGGTATAACTGGAGCAGGTTTCTTCTTATCCATTTGTTTTGCCTTTACAATCACCTTCTCCACTTCAAGCATTCCCACTGGTGTGTTGGGTTTGAATTTAATCTGGCTATTTTCTGCTGATACCAACTCTATGGTATAACTTGATGGATTTAAATGATACTGTGCACAGAGAAAGATTAGCAAGTCCATCATGGGCTTCCTGTAAAAGATAAATGGAACTATCACAACAGATGACAATTAAGCAGTCTATAACAAGATGTGCTTCTAAACATTTAATTCAAGTTGTCCTTTCCCTTCCAGGACTAAATAATTAGTGCTAGACACCAACTTTAAATATCTCCGCGCTTTAAAAAAAAAAATTAAAAAAAAACAAGCCAACCTCCTGAAAAAACCACTAAAAAGAAATTGAAACCAGTTTACACAAAAGTATGCCAAGTACTTGAGCAGAGTGGGAACTTCTTGTGTGAAGCTTTTCCTGAGGTCAACAGGGACATGTGGATTAGTTACTGCATTTGACATTTAGTGGGAACTTTAACGCTGGTGATAAATACTCTGTTATTCATTAAGAACAGTTCTTTTGCAAAGCTTGGCATTTTTATATCCATTTTGAGTTACAAGGGACTTTATTTTCAGAAAGTCTGTGCATGAGCCACTTGGAAGATGCAGGAGAAATGAAGTTTGAGAAAGTCACATTTTAGGCAGGTCTTGCATTAGGGAGTCCAGAATTATCTAGGTGCTTAATATTAACAGCGAGAAAGAAGCTAAATGACAATATAGTAGGCAAATGCCATTTCTTGAGCAGCTCTGTGTGATACAAGATATCCTTTCCACAATGAGGAATGGCCAACAGAATCTGTCAGATGTAGTCAGTACCTGTATGTCCTCGTTCCCTCACTGCTTAATGAGGAACATCCAGAACAGGGTATCAAGACAGCAACTGGAAATACTCAGCCTACTGAAATACATTTATTAAAGTCGCATTTTAAACATAAATGTCATTGATGTTTAAACAGATCAAAAGTAAGGAGAATGTCCTAACTTTGCATGTTATGGAATTGAATTAGGTTACAGCACTATCAGATCATTCCTCATGGATTTTTTCTGGGTAAGGACAATTTAATTGTGACACCCTCTGCATCTTGCAGTTACAACTATGAACAAGGAAATCCATCACCTGCTCTGTCTCACAAGGATATTATGAAAATAAAAGTCTATGAAGCAATCAAATGGTATGTTGAAAAAATGCTGAAGTGTCTATAAGAAAATTAATACAGGGTTTGGCTGGTATGACTTTATCAGAAATCTTAAATTCTAGATGTAATCTCATAACAGAGGCAAGTATTCTGGTAGCACAGCCAAATGTGGAAATAGCTTCTACAAAGAACCATCAGATTAAGCAGAATTCTAGATAACAAAGGTCATGAATATATTTATTAAGCAATAAGTTAAAGCAGACTTTTCATATGATACCGTTCCATAAAAATAATTAAGAATGACTCAATGTTAGACGTTATTGTGAACATTGAATTTTTCCCCTCTTTAATTTACCCTAGAATATCATTTCTGTTTCCCTTCATCTTAAGGGACAAACGTTCCATAAGCAAACTGTCTTCTGATTTCTAAAAACAGGGCTGGACTCTCTGGTGCACATGCTGTGCTTCAAGAAGATGGAAACTGTTTGAAAGCTGACAGGTATTTCCTTTCCAGAGGAAAGCTTCTGCCTGCTTGTGGCAGGAAAACACTTGCCTCGGTAGACAAAAGCAGGAGGAACAATAAAACAAACAAAAAACCATACAGAAATGGTACTCCAGTGTGTAACAAGCAGTTATCAGATGGTCTGAAGAGGTATAGGAGAATGTAATATACTCCCATGCTTTCATCTAGATGATATATAACAGCCTGAGGAATACCATGTGAAATGCAGAATAACAACTACTCCTCCCTCTTCACATTGCTAAACCAGAAAGTTTATTTCAATGCATCTCCTGTATATAGCACAACCTGCTTCAGTTACAAGACAGAAGGAGGAAATAGTCCATCTCTTCTACTTCTAACCCCTAATAAAACAAGTACATCCATCCTACCCTAAGAAGTAAAGGGCTGCAAATGCACATCTCGTCATTCCCCCATCTCACTGGGGGCAGAGCAGGGCAGGGCCAGGGAGGAGGGAGCCAGAGAAGGCTGCAGACACTGCTTCTCCAGTGACCTTTCTGCTTACCAGTGTATCCACTAAGTTACTCGTTACCTTTTTTTCTGGTGAATTTTTATACACTGACTGACTTTAAACACTGCTCTTCAGTTACTGGAGAGGAGTCCGAATATCAAAGATGACCAGGGCAAGAATTGACAAGCAGGAATCCCAGAAAGCCATCCTACAGAAAAGCACCACAGTGACAGAGGCAAGCCCCCACGTTAACCAGAGTCACAGTAAGTGACAGAATGCTAAGTGAGAAACAGCTGCTCACAAACAACAGGTACATGCAAATTAGTACATGAGAACAGTAATTCAGAGCAAATTTGCTTTCCATTGGTACTTCCAGAAACAACCTGCTTGACTGAAGGATGATGGACTTTAAGTCCCCCCCACTTCACTGGAGGCAAGACATCAACAAATGCTTTAGAAAGATATTCCTACAATAAAAAAAACAAAATGAAAGAGAACAAAAAAGCTTTTCTTGTAATCACATCCTCCAAAACCTGTAAAACTCTTTTTTCCTAAAGCCTTCGAGGATATAGGTGGAAGAATACATATACCACAGTACATTTAACAGCTTCCATAATTAATATTTAGCAAAGCACCAAGAAGAGGCCATCAGCTATCTCAGAGTACATCATCTGCTTGTCCTCCTCTACCTAACTTCAGTAAAATATTTATTTGCAACTTAACTTCATTAAATTACTCTAAGTTTTCTGGAAATCTCCGACTATAAATGTATTTACATATTCCTGCACCCCTTCATCTCTCATCTATTTTTCTCTGGTTATTCCTACCTGACTAAATAACAATAAAAAGCAGCTAAAAGCAGCCTCTCATTACATCACATAACTGATAGTTAAAGGATGAACCTTCACTAGAATGTATCAAAGCCTGTAATTTTTGTAATTAACAGTGTAAGAGGTCACTTCAAGTACTCAAGTGTTTAAAGAGACAAAAAAAAAATGCATCAAACTGGCAAACTCCTCTCCAAAAACAACGGCTAGAAATTTGCTACTTAAAAAAGTTGAGATTCTAGATTTCTGGTACAATCAAACTTTAGGAACAATGTCTTCCCATCATGAGATTTGCAGCAAGCACCACCAAACAGACAAAAGTCTCTCAATAACCACAAAAAGAAATGTATCCCTAGGTAGCAGTGAAATATTATAAAAAAAAAAGAGAGAAAACAAGCCTATACATAGTGTGGCTTTCTACAGATCTCCTGTTCCTTAATTATAATGGTTTCATGGCCTTGCTTGCAAAAATATTTACTAATCTTATTCTCTAAAGGGAGTAAGACACTTGTTTTAATAGAGAACAATAAAACCCACCAAAACTCCCAGAATTTGTTACTAACAAATTTAATTAAATTGAGTAGGTTTTGAAAAGCAGGGCAACACCACAAAGCTTGTTATTCACGAGCTAGCTATAGAGAGTAAACTAACAGTTCATAAAGAATATCCTAATGAATGAAAATAGTCAAGAATGGATCAAATGAAACTTTATAAAGGACTCTTATAAAACAAAATCAGCAAAGCTAAGGCCTCTCTAAAAGAGGTCTGAAACAGAAGTCCAAAACATACTACTCTGCAAAACTATTTTTTTGACACACCATTTCCAGTTAAATGTACATCATTGTCATATTGGCCCTTGAAACTGCTAAGTTAATTTACTGATGCATACAACTGAAACTAATTATACAATTTCAAGAACACTTTCTCAAACTCTGCATTTATTTCATGTGGGTAAACAAAAAAAAACTATCAAACTGATCAGGCTGCTAAAAAAAAAAAATTCTTCAGTTTGCGTTTGGGATTTTTCCTTCTTTGGCTGCAAAAAAATTCTTCAGCTCTATGTCATTTAATCACTCTGAAAAAGTTCCAATTTAAAAAAAGGAGAACAAAAGAACCAATGAAAAGCTCCACTCATTTTTCTATTCCTTCTTCAGAACACTGTACCTTCACTTCCTACTGCTCATTGCTCTTACCACATTTGGGGTGGGGGAGTGGCCACTGCTTTGAAGTAACTTTGCCTGGGATGCCCCTTCACAAATCCTGTTGTTATCGGAGTGCACATGTCACTGTCAGACTCTGAACAGAGAAACTGAATCCCTGTCACCAACTACTACAAAGCACCAATTGGTGTCGAGGCTTAAAGAAGACAATGTGCTCGTTCCTGAAGTTTCAGAATGAGGAACGAGTTATTTCAGTTCTTCTTCCTTTACTCAGTCTTTCACTTTAGTTACTTTAGATCAATCCAAGAATCAAGATTTCTTCTCTTGTAATCTTTTTCTCTAATTCTTTTGAATTTCATTCTGATCCTCCTTTGCCTACTTCTACATAATCTATTTATCTAACACCTTGCTTTGTGCTACAAAGCTCTTGCTATCCACTGTGCCAAAGCAGGGAGCAAACCAACTCAACTTAATCTGAAACAGAAAAGTTTCTTCTAGCGGACTATGGAATTTGAGCACACTGCTAATAAAACTCACCATTTTGCTTTTTCTAATATGAGATTTAAAAGGTGTTCTCTTCTCGGGACCTTCAGAGCTGCTCACCTCCAATTATGAATGAGGAAAGAAGCAAAGTAACAATTTTTCTGTTTATGTAATTTCTAGAGGGATCTTGTCTATCTGTTCACAATATGTGACTATAAAGACAGAGCAAAGCTAGAACAAAAGACAGTTTGAAATACATTTCACAGCGGACTGCAGGTCCTGCACATCTCCCCTCATTCTGAGATGAACCTAGCAGTGCTAATATTGGTTCTTATTTGCAAGACAGTCACTTATGAAATCAATCACATACAATATCTTGACAGAAAAATCCCATAACTGTGGGATAATAAAACTGATTGGGAAACGAGTGCAATTCCTGATAAGCCTGTAAGGCCTGTCTTGAACACTGAGTAATTATACACACTGTAATCTGACCAATTGAAAACAGATGCAACATTCCTTTCTGGCACTTTGTTCTGAGCAAAGATGGGCCCATGGAACTCATCAGTATGGACAAAGGGAGCAAAAAAAAGAAGAAATTCCTGACAGTATACACATGGAGCCTCACATCTAAGAAGGTTTAAAAACAGAGGAAGGCACCATATTTACAGACTGCAAAATTCCTTGCTATAAACATCCTGGAAAGAACACAATAAAGTACTCACATTATTTCAGAAAATTTCTTCTGAGAAATAAAACCTCTCATTTAAGTCACCCTGAAAATCACAGAGTCAGGGGGAGGTGTAAAAAGACCCACTGCAGCTCTGGTGAACAAGCTGATTTTTGATGTCTAAGCAACGACCTCATGAACTCCAGCAAATGACAGTGTGCAAACAGACTCAAGCCAGACTTTATCTCTCATTAAGAAGTAGGTATAAGCACACATTTACTGTACCTGGTTTGAATGAATAAATAAGTCAGCCTGCTAGGTTTCAGTAGCAAAGACATGGGCCACACACTAATACCAGGACAATATACAAATAGGTTTATTTCAGCTTAGGACAGCAACGAACTGGCATCCAATTTGCTGTGAACCATACATAGCCTTGCACAGGACTCTTCTTAGCAGACCTATATTTTAAGTCCCAAGATTTATGATTTCAGCTCACCAATAAATGTTTAGGTCTTTCTGAATTAAAGGTGACTTGAGAGTTACATGCTTAATCTATCCTACCAATTAGCAGTCTGAAATATGCATTTCAAACTAAAACCAGCTTAATCAAAACATAATTGTTAAAAGAAATCTGAAGCTGTAGCTGGAAATTTTTTTGAAGCATTACAGATTTTGTCTGAAGTGATGACATGTTTTTTTGAGGACTGCTAGTAGTCTACAGGTAGCAGTACGGAGCAAGTGCTGAACATGTAACTTTGTACCCAAATAGGATGAACGAACTCATCTTTAAAAAGCAAAACTTATCTGAGAAAATTCACTGAATCATACAAATCGATATTTTACAAAGATTTTTAGTGATAGAAAAAACAACACGTGTGGCTACCATACATAATTTCTGAATCTTAAAAAAACAGTCAAATGGTAGCTAAATGTATAAAGATGTTTCCATATCTACCCAAAAATCACAGTAGAATCATAGAATCATTTAGGTTGAAGAAGACCTTTAAGATCAAGTCATGAACCCAGCACGGCGAAGTCCACCACTAAACCATGTCCTTAAGTACCACATCTACACATCTTTTAAATACCTCCAGGGATGGCAGCTAAACCACTTCCCCAGCTGCCTGTTCCAATGCTTCCTTTCCATCAAGAAATTTTTCCTAATATCCAATCTAAAGCTCCCCTTAGGCCCTTTCCTCTTATTCTATCACTTGTAACTTGGGAAAAGAGACAAATCCTACCTGGCTTCAACCTCCTTTCAGGTAGCTGCAGAGAGCAGTAAGGTCCCCTCTGAGCCTTTTCTCCAGGCTAAACAGTCCCAGCTCCCTTGGGTAACTTTAACCCTCCTAAGACTTGTGATCTTGACACTCCACTTTGCTGCTCTTCTTTGGACACACTTTATGTTCAGGCTAACACAAGCCATACATTTTACCAAATGATTATAACCTGGATGAAGGTTGAAGTAAACTTGAGCAAAAAAAGAAAATTAAACAAAAATATAATTCTGTGTAACGTACCTCCCGTTAACTGTAGTGTACTTGATCACATCTCCTGGCAGGACCACTGACAATTCAATATCTTTATCGATTACATTCTCTTTCTGTTCCATGATGAGGTTGGTTGGCTCTGTGTTATCAAACGGAGAAACAGCAATGGATTTTGTTTCAGATGGAGGAGGTGGTGCTTTAGATTTTCTTCTGAAATAAATAGATAAAAATTAAAAATCAAGTATGCATTTATACAATTCCATACTGGCAAACTAACAAGTCTCAAAACAGAAACAAATGACACTTTATTCTTTTCTAAAGTAATATGTGCAACAAAGGGATGAGAAAACATCTTAAACATACTATCAGTGGTGACAGAAGACAAAAAGGCTAAGGTATCCATCACCAAAAAAAAAAAAAAAAAAAAGCACCCAAAAAACATCAAGGCAAAAACAGTTCTTTAATATACCATAAGAAAGTAAATTAGTTGGTTGGTTTGGTTTTTTCTCCGTTGGGTTATGCAAAGACCCTATTTGTGCATTCTCTAAAGAGATTTACTGGATTAGTATAAACAGAAATATTGTACTATGCAGTATGAAGCCAAATTGCACTACCAGTGTGCCTAATATAGGATAGATACTGGAGCAAATAGTGACATTTTTCCTCCCAAAATTTTTCGTTTGGTGATTAAAATTATTCACAGAAATCCTACCAGCTGTACATTATTTAACTTCTATACAGTAATAAATAACAGTATAACCAATTCTACTGTGTTGTAATATTTCTTGACATTTCAGTCACAATATGCTTTCATATATTCCTCACCTATGCTGATCTCCTATTTTAATTTTCTTGACACCCTTTCCCATGTCAGTGACCAGACAGTTTACTCTTGAATACAAGGACTAATCACTAAATAACCTGCACTTATTTCACTAAAAAAAAATTCTAACACATAGCATAAAACTCTCTCTATCTCTTAATATGTGTATGCTACAGTAAATTCTGAATGCAAGACTCTCATGTCCTACAACCTCTAGTCTAACACCTCCCTTTATTTAAATAACTCTCCACAATTAACCAATATATTCAGAAGAAAAAGATACTATTATTAAGAATTTTACCATTAGAAACAAAACCAAAACACAGTCAAGACACATCACCTCGAGAGCTTTTGAATTTCTTATAAACATTCTTGAATGGAGCCACATTCACGGAAAGTTAAAATACATTTCAAACATAACAAACAAAGGTTCCAAAAATACGCTCGTCATTTAGATGGAGCTGTACCAAAGCGTGTTTACTTTAAACCCAAGGAAAGAAATTACCTCCTATAATTGTCCTAGAGAATTAAAACAAAAAATCTAGCCTACATGTAGAAACACCCACCTTTCTCGAGAAAACAAAGTTTAAAGTCACTCACAATGAAGAACAAACAAGGTCCAGAGCAGCATTGCAAAAAACAATTGTAACGAGGCTTCACATGACTGATCTGTTGCTGAAAGTGCTTAGAGTTTTGAACTTCAGAACTCCGTGCTGAATAATTAACTATTCACAGCCCCTTGGAGCAAATCGAGAGTACTCACAGGCCTCCAAAAACACTGAATGAGGATCCACATTCAAAATTTATACCTCCTCTCTCAATGTTTTAAATTAGTTTGGTGTGCTCTGTATGCAATTCAAGATGTGCAACATGAGCTGAAAATTTGACTTTGGTCTCTACAGCAGCTTGCCTGGGTTGTTCAGGGTTACATGAACATTGTAAAATGTATAAATCAAACTTCTTTGTATTCCTCTCCAGCTTCTTCAGAGGTTTTCTTGAAAGATTTTTAGCTTTCATATAACTGCCAAATATAAATTATTAGCTAGCACAGAGCATCAATACAAGCATTAGAAATAAATAAAATCCCAAAACCATAAAAACTCTATGACATTAATACCAAAAAATCCAAAGTGAACCAGTACAGCTTGTCCTCCTTTCTTTACTCTTTGTTACATCTTTAACTTCAAATGACTGTTAAAAGCTATTTATCACAGAATTTAATCTTTGAAGAAGTGTCATAGAACGATTTCTTTTCAAATGCTAGTGGACCTTATTTTCCATTAAGTAGACAAATGCTGTTTTATCACTGGAACTCTACTATCACCAGAGTGCTTAATGACACACAGCAATAAATGTGGTTTATTCATACAGCATCTAACTCAAACTGTAGAGAGCTACAACTGACCAAATACTCTCATCAAAACATGTGTGCAACACTTGAATTTCCACATATTTATAAAGAACACACACACACACGTGAGATCAGGCGGTCCAACAAGGTCACTGAAGCCTCGCGTCCCCCACTGCAGAGCCCCGTACCCCACTCATCTCTAGAAAATCTGAACGTGCTTTATGGTTAGTTATGCTTGCGTGTCCCACCCAACACAAATGAGGAAAAATCCCAGCTGTACTTTCTCAGAAGTCATGCCAAGTTTTTGGCAACCTTTTATTAAACAACCGGGATCCCAATGCTTTCATTTTCTGTTTCCAGATGCCATGTCTCTTTTTCCTTCAGTTCTCACTAATGCTCTCATCTCTCCTTTTCTGCCCAAAGTATTTGCATTCAGTCTCATTGCTTTTTCATTATTTCAGCTTGTGTCTCTACCCTACCAGGGAGCAGCTGCCTAACAGGCAGGCTGGGCTCCAGAACTGGTCCTAGGCAGCAAGAACAATTCAGGTGGCCATGATTACATAAACACGTGATGGTGGGAATACACTTGCAGAGGTAGTTTTTACCTACAAACCCTCCTCTCCCTACTCTGCAATTCAAGAAGCCAATGAAACTGATTTTCTCACCATGGCATCTTCCACATGTATTTTTTTCCTAACACCAAAAGTAACTCCAAGTCTATACCATTATTTCAAATTCTTCTCCATCATAAAGAACCAACAAAAGCCTGGTTCTCTCTTGCCTCTTAACCTATACTAGGTAAGCAGCAAACCAGGAGAGCTAAAACTGATTTTGCTAAAAAGAGAGAGAAAAAGATGTTAACCTAGTTTCTTCTCCTGAAGACAAAATCTGTTATTTTCAGTAAGACAAAATACAATCATAGGAAAGAGAGTAATTCCCCATCATATAAAAATAACACTGCAGAGGCCAGAAAGAAGGTGCTCAGTAAGTTATCTTACTCAGAGCACCTTTCATGTTCAGACAGTTTCCAGATGTGCTAGAACCTATGCCAATCTGTTCTAATTTTCAAAACAAACATTAGAAGTAGTTAGAACAACCAAAAACATGTTCGTCATTTTCATGGCTACTACAGAATTACAGGAAAGCTGCAGGAAAAATCAAACTGCAGCTTATTTAGCTATGAATTAGTTAATACAGAGGGAACTAAAAGAGAAACTTTAACCAAATGAGGTCACAACAATAACAGTAAGAACTCCTCTGGAAATTGTGCTACAGTATCCTACACAATGTGGGTCCTCACTCTTTCCTTGTCCCCGTAAGTCCCAGTCCCATCAACTGGATAACCTTCCCTACACACCAGTCACTGAAACTGCCCAAGCCCAGCTCTCTGGAAGAGATGTGCTCCTCACTGTTTATCATCAGATAAACAATTCCAGCAACATATCTTCTACATAAATATTCTGTTCAAACAACTGCTCGAGCCAAAGCAAAAAAAAAAAAAAAGGTTTCTTCTCTGATTCTTCCTAGCCCTGGACAAGGCAGTCAGAGGGACACCCGCAATGCCCTCACCGGGACTCACAAACACAAGGTGCTGCAGCCTGGGCAGAGTTTCTATTTCCCTTGTTACCAGAGCACCTGGAGCCTACTGCTTACGCCAAGGCATTCAGCTGGTTCTCATCTAGTAAAGATTATATTGTTCCCCAGAGAACTGATTCATATCTCTTAGAAATTTAAATTTCTGAAGTCCCACCTGCAGTTCCTGCCAGTCTGTGTGACAATACAATTCCTGTATTAAAGAATTCTTTCAGCCGAATGCAAATAGAAGACTATCGTTTTTTAAGAAAAACAGTGCATCTTTAAATCAAACCCAAGACCATAAGGTCAACATGTTATGTGCTTCAGATCCCACTTCAACAGAATAAAATGTCATTGCTGTATTTCAACAACTTTCCTACTTGTAAAGAAAAAAAAATAACAGTGTCAGTGATCTGGATGCATAGAAGCCTTTTTAAAATAAAGGTCTGACACAGTAAATAAATAATGCATCTATTTATTTGATTTTCAAAAACATCCTGTTAGGAAGTTACAAGCAGTATATTTTTAACTGTCAGTAACTAGAGAAAGGCACTATAAAATAATGAGAAATACTTGAACTTAGAGTGACCTAGGTATTCCAGTTTTCACCAGCATTTCCTTTCAATAAGAGCCTCCTTCCAAAAAAAAGAGGAGAAAAAAAGAGGAAATCTATCTGCTAGATTAGTGTACAATCAAAGGCTACAGCATCAAGGAGTATTACTGTTCACAGCACTTAACTTCCTATTTGGAACACAATTACATGACAGTATACAAAGACAGCGTGATAGCACTCTTGCTGAAATTATTTTGAATCTAACCTCCAACATCAGAACCTTTTCTCAAATTTTCTGTAGCATTTACCTAGGACAGGAAAGGTCATAAGGATCTCACTTGCAATTCAGTCATCTCTCAGGTACTGAAACAGTTCATTAAACATAGTGCATTAAAATCCTTCCAAGCACAACAGATACACTTCAGTTGATTAATTTGACTTACAGCACTATGAAGAACACTGGTTTATTCAATAAGCAACTACTTTTTTTTTTCCCCCAAACTTTACAAAATTGTATATGCCAAAAGTACAAGCAGCACTTTGGTTTATTTTCACTGAAAGTCAGAAAAGGATCTAACTCTGCTAAGATCATATCATGAGAGGAAAAAGGCCACTGCAACAAAGCTTCTTCTAGAGCTTTTCTTGTCTTCAACCTCTCATCCCAAGCAATTATTATAATACTCTCCTGACTATTACAATAACGCTGTTTCACTGGCACGTCACAGAAGCAGACAGCCAAAACCTCACACATAATCTTCTTAAACAAGGAACAGCTGAACAGGACTTCAGGCCTATATAAAAATATTTATTTGGTTTTTTTAACAATGATACATCGATTTTGGCCAACAGGTATACAAAATATTTAGGCTCCTAGTTTCATCTATAAGCCTCCCCAGCCCAATACTCCTCTTTAACACTCACAGAACAAATTTGTCTTCTAGAGTGAGTTTATTCTGTTCCCTCTTTGTGGATAATGGTTTCACAGCATCACCACTGCAAGTCTTCAAACACTACTTGCTAGGAAAAAGCTTGGAGACAACTGCAGCATTATTATCTGATCTGCGCCTCACAGTCCAGCACATGACTGAAGTCGTCAAGGCAGGTCACTCAAAAAATCACTGCTATATATTTCAGGCATGAGTATAAATGAAAAAATACTTTAAAAATAAATTCTATTCATCTTCACTAAATTATTACCGGGTACACAGGTTTCTATACAAAATTTGGGGTGCCATTAAGTGCTTCAAAAAAGGTTACTTTTAAGTTAGACATATGGTGGTATTCTAATATTTTTCCTTAACATTAAGCAGCCCAGGTATTTGCTGTGCCAGCCCCAGAGCATCTATGTAACATGACTATCAGCCTTGATACTGGGCTTTCATCTCAACATCAATATCACTGTTTGATATACAATCTCTCTCTTTATTTCTACTATAAAAGCACCAGTTAGATGTTAAGATCAAGGTACGGATCAATGCAAGTCAAACAATGTCCATTCTTAGGTTATCCCTTCAAGCCAGGCTTATGATACGTGTAGGATGATATAAAGGAAAAATATTTGCTGTATCTGCTCCAGAGAGAAATATGATCTTTCAGATTCTAAACTCATCCCTTTAGTTATCTGGGGAAGAATGTGAGGTCATATTGTATGGATATTGAGTCTAGCAGGTGGCTCAACAGGTACCAAAAAAAAAAAACCAAGTTCAGAAACACATTTTAATTTCAATTTCCAAGTAGAGGAACAAGCGTGAACAGTTTGTAAATCTTTTGTGATAACAAGTTATTTTATGGGGCACTTCTCTATACAGATTCTCAAGACTGAAAGGATACAAATATTGTAAATAATACTGGCATTTTAAAAATAATAGAGAAAAATAATATGGCACTGGGTATATAGCTCTGCCAACACAATAATTCATTGTGCAACTGACATATCAACTGACATGGCAGTAGTAATGCTATGGGTGATAATATTACTAATTAAGTGATCTTTGAAGATTATCTCTATGAATTTACTCAGTGAGGTTCCAGCAAACAACAAACCAACTGCAGATGTTCTTTTACTCATGCCTTTATTCAAACGACTGCTATAAAGAAAGAAAAAAAACTGTAAAATGCATTTCCACTCTCTTTCCATAAATAAAGTGGATCAAGAAAATGAGGCATCCCTGGAATGAGGACACATTTTCAAAGATCTTGTGAGAGAAAAAGTTTCCCTAGTCAATGGGATGTGTGGATTTACCCCCTAGCTAGCCTCATTGCTCTGAAGATTTCTTTTTTAAAGTCTTATCCTAGAGAGAAATAAATCACAGAACTGGGACGGTAACCATGACAGTAAGGTGAAAGCTTAATGGAATCTCTGGATGTCTGGTTCACACTAAAAGCAAGAAAGCAGCAAATGAATCCTTCAGTTCCCTCCAGACCATTTGGAACAGACACTTGCCCCCTCTGATTATCTGTCCCCATGGCAGTGACAATCTTGAAAACAGAAGCGACTGTATTTGAGCCATAATTCATTAAATGTTTTCTATCACTACAAGGACAAAGATGCAATTCTGAGAAAAAAAAAACGAATCTGTATTATGGGCATGTTTTTAATTGTGCCCCTCTTAGCATTAAAGGGGCACTAACTTTGGTATAAACATATAATGTAATTAATTAAAGTACAAATTTAAAACTTGTCTAGAAAAAAAATATTAACTCATTGCCCTTCAAAGCCAAATCATAATATTACAATGATCTTTTCAAGCATGCTTAAAGCATATGAAAGACCCAACTCCTGAGAATAGAAAGCTGCTGACTTAGTGTTGTCTTGTACCATCCAAAAAAACACAGTTAGCTCCCCTCTAGGCATAAGAATTGCTTTGCTCTTAGGAAGAGAGCCAAAAGCTCAGAATCCTAGCAGGCAAGAGAGGATAAAAAAAAGAAAAAATACTTTCTCCTCTAAATTAGCATAACCTTCATTATTATTGTTGAGGGATTACAGAAATATGTTCTGATACAAAAGTTTTGTTACAATGCATTCTGTTGTGCCAAGAGAAGTACTTCTTTTTCTCCTGGGGAAAACAAACAAACAAACAAACCAAACCCAATCTAACAAAGTGAAGTGGAAAATTAATTCCAATGACATTACTTCTAAAGAGGTTGAGAACTTAGACTTCTGAGGCAAATAGGGCTAACACAAAATACAAAAGCAAACTTGGCACGTCCATGTGTGACATACCTCTGCAGAAAGCAGATACTTATATCTACTTTTGAAACCTTTTCACAAAGTAAAAATATGCAAAAAAGTAACCTAGATTTGCTACCCAAAGAAAGAACAAAAAATCTGAATGGCATTCAAAACTGTTAAAATCTCGTATGGCTCACTTAGCCTTTACTATGTTTACAGTTACGAAAACAGCATGAGAGAAAAGGAGAGCAGGGAAGAGAAAGCAGTAAATCTGTAACAGTAATTGAGTAATATATAACTGGCTGAATAAACAGGAAAAGAAAACAAAGAGGAGCTTGATCGGAAAGCGGGAGCTTAACCTTTGATACACTAATAAATCTAACAAATAGTTTAAACTCAAGCAAACGTATGTTACCTCCACAAAAAATAAACCCTCAAATCTTTATCAAGAACTGGTAAAAAGGCTGCTCATACAGCTGTTTTTCTTCCATGACTAGTAAGAAAGTTCAATTAAGGGCTTTCAAACAGAACAAAACCTGAATCTGTCCTTCTGGTTGTTACCTCCCAGTCATGAAAGCAGGTATAATGCCACTATCTTTTCAAAGCCTGCAGATGAAGCACCTAGCTCTGCTTGTGGCTTTTCCAGCTGCTATTCCAAACATCAGTAGAAGTAAGAATTGTCAATTTATCTGAGCTTTGCTGCTGCTGCTTTTCTCTCCTGTTCAAAATCATGTTTTAGAAGTAACACTGGAGGCAGGCACTGGACAGATTCAGAGGCTGGGAAATGTAAGGAAAAGAAAAGTAGAGCCACTCAGTATCACAGCAGCCAGGAAAGAGGCTAATACAGACCCTTCCCTTTTCCCTCATAGACATATATGCCTCAAATATAGGTACATGGGTGGAGGTGGGTAACAGATAAAGTACTACAGGACAGCAGCTACAAAGCTCTGCAGTAATGGGGAAGACAAAATCCAACCCCTCTCCTTTTAGCTGCTGCAGAAGGCTGGGTTCAACTGCAATAGTCCCACTTCCCAGCTGAAAATTCAGATACGGGAAGAATAATTGACAAAGCACAGCAATGCAACTTTAGAAAGCACTGAAACTTATTTTCATTTTTCCTGCAGGTGTTTTGAACAGAACAAGCTTTCTCCCTTTTAGAAAGTTCTTCATTCACCAGAAGCTTTCTCTTAGCAGTTATATCCTTTATCTACCTAGAGTTTGGTAACACTTAAAATCTTTTGCACATTCACATAACTAAGAAATAGGAGAATTTATTGAACTGAAGAACAGAGATGACATTAAGCATTGGAAGGGAATGGGAAGCAGGAAGAGTTTCCTATCTTGAGCAAGATTAAATATAAATATATCTATGTGCATATCTGTATACATATATACACAGATGCTATGAGACACATGATGAACTTATAGAGAGTTCCTACACAGACAACCACGTCAGCAAATAAGGCATCCTTGTTCATTACAGGAAAGAAAGAGAAAAAAAGTTAAGGCTAAGAAATTGTACTAAATCAAGCATTTTCTTTACTAGATTTCAAGAGAAGCATCTTGGCAGTTAGTATCCCGAAAAAGTATGATGTAATGAAGAGGTTTCTCCCATAATACGAGGACTGTAGCTACAGTTCCCCAAACAGAAACACTGAGCATCTTGAGCTAACGCTGCTTGCAAAACTAAGAAATGCTTTGAGCACCTACCTGCCACCAGATTCTCCCGCTCATCCTTTACAGTTGCCTCCTCAACATTCACCCTCCTGCCTGCATCCTCCTCCGAAAGCAAAGTGCAAAAACCTTTTACCTTCAGGAACGCGGTCACATTTACCACCTCCTGAAACGCCAGTGCTCCTGCTGGAGCCCCAGCCTCATCTCTCAGGCACTCTGCCAGGGGCAGTGGGCAGTACGAAGCGGAGCCATCCCAGCTCTCTCCACAGCATAAACCCGACCAGCAGTTTTCACGGCCACCTTTGCAGCCACTGACAGCAGGAGCTCCCTCCCCTTTGTCCTACTTTAACTTTAACTCCCTCATTGGTTGGCAGCTCAGGGCCCCAAATGAATGTCTTCTATTGTCTCCAAAGTCATCCTCATCTGCACACAAGAGCTGTCACTATTCCCTTTCTCTGCTTAAATCTGCACACTCAAAATCCCCTGGATCCACTCCTTACTGGATTCCTGCAACAGGCAAGAGGCAAGGAAGAAAGAAGATATTTCTCTGAAGAAAGAAGATATTTCTTTGAAGAAAGCTGGCTCCCTGCACGATGGTAACACCAAAGCTATTTTGGATGACCAAGTACTTCCATTAGAAAGCCTCTGCACTTTGTCTGAAAAGGTACAGGACTTCAGCATTAAACATAAAGTAGGAAAAAAATCTCATTTATATAATGATTATAATCATCAGCAGTCTGCTCTGGGGAATGTAAAGAAACTTTCCTAATGAATGCCTTGCTCTAACCACTATACTTTACTTCTATATTCACCCCTGTATCCTTTTCAACTTTCACTACCACAGCCAATATACTTCACTGCTGAGTTTTTAGCATGCTAACAGATGATACAGTGCCAGCAATATACTGACTTCTACAAGAAGTTCAACTGAACACTCTTTCTTAAATTCTTTCTTTGTGGCTGTAAGCAAAGTCCGTCTTGGCATTGTGCAGTTCTTTAGGAATTTAGTCTATTTAGGTGCTACAAAATGATAAATGAAACCAGTATACAATATTCAAGGAACACACAGAATACACAGCAAGAACTCTACCATATTAAACATTAAAAGAATTGACTTTTACACGTTATTACAAGCAACTAGTGGGGCTTCTTTCCCCAACAAAATTTTAGATCAAAATCTGATGAATGCAAATCAAAGAAATCATAAAACCTTACAGTCTGCATGAAATTACAGCATTCCTCATTTAAAATAATCTCAAAAACCTCATTTGAGCTTCTAGGCACCAAACATCAACTTAAAATAAAATAGGCAACAGCTTCTATATCCAGAAATGTACCACTGAAATTTCAGCAGTCTGTTCACATGGATAAAGGTCTTTACACACCCTCATCTTTTAGCCAGAATTGGGATTTTAAAAACCTTTTGTAGAATTATTACATACTTTGTCTGAAAAAGGACAACAGCCATTAACTCTTCTTTCTTCGTACAGGCCTTTATTTAAGTTCTGGCAATTCATGTACTGCCCTACACCTGAATTCTGCATTCCCTCCAAGAGCGAGGACTTATATGCTACTGCAGGTATATAATTATTGTTAAATATTTTTTTCCTCACAGCAGGTGCTAGGACAACGCAACACAAATATTACTTTGAAGCCATTCTCCTCAGCCTCTAAACAAGGAGAAGGAAGAATAATAGCTAAAATTGATTACACTACTTTTCTGCTTACCTCCAGGACAGCACAGGCGGTTCTTCTCCATTAATATCAGGTGAGTTTCCTTCAATAGCACATGGAGGTAGAAGGGAGGGGGTGTGTGTGTGCATGGCAAGCTCACTGTTGTTCCCTTCTGCTGCTGCTGACATCAGTAAGCCTACCTATTTATAATCCCACCACCTGACCAAACAGCCTACAGAGTACATCTAGAGATTTGTACAGCCTGTAATCCTGACATATCTACTTCAGCCAATTCAAAAGAGAGTATTAAGTAGCTTTGTTATGTCTTCTGTGGCTTTATACCATAAAAAGAATCCGATCCTGTTTTCCGCACCCCTTTTATTTGCGCAAAACAAGTTTAATGGGAAGTTTTAGAATTAGGACTAGTCCTTCCATCCGTGCCTTTTAGCCTTCTCCATTTCTCTGCCTGTGAGATAACCAACCAAACACCTCAGGTGAGCATATTCTAGGGATTAGTGGAACATTTAGATAACAGAGGCAAATACCCACTTACATCCAGTTAATTTGATCATCAGTACTACCTACAAAATTATTGAAATTTAAGATTTTCACAAATCAATTTCAAAGTACAATATTTATGCTATCACAAAACCAAAAACAACTTAGAAGTGTTTAAAGTAGGATAATTTACAGAAGCTTGACCTCATTGTCAATTAAAACCAGAAGCTGCTTAAAAGCAGCTTAAAAGCCATTCTCAATTCAGTTACCTCTTCCCAAAGTCAGCCCTAATGCATACAGCCATGGGAGGGCTGCTTGCAGCGAGTCTGCCCAGGGACTGGGAAGGAATGCAGTCAACAAACTCCTTGGGCAAGTGCTGTCATCAGTGGCAACATCCTGCAGGTCTCTATCATTGGTAAACGCTGCTTCTAGATCTGTATCAGGCCACAGTGTGTTTCGAAGTGGCTTGAGTACTGCTTCAGTGAGAGGAAAACATCTGTGTGAGTGCCTGTGTGCTGAGTAACCAACATTACTGACAGCTCCTTATCTAACCTTCCTACCTGAGAAGTCCTATCACCAGCATCCATCCTGCATTAATGCCAGACAAAACAGAAATCTAAGTCAGCTTTGCCTAAACGTGTTTAAGGTTGAATGAAACAATTAGATGAATCAGTTGTGTTCCAAGTCGAATGCACTCTGCAACCAAGCTTCAATAGTTAACAACAAAAGAATAAAAATCCTTTCACTTGATTGATGAGCTGGAGAGGGCAGCAATGCAGATGCAGCCAGGCTTGCAGGACAAGACTGCCAGTAGGAAAAGTTTGGTGCATACAGGGTGTCAGTGTTGGCTAAATCACCAACATACTGCCTACGGCTGGTACATCCCACACAGGACACAACGTTTGAGAATTTCACTTGGAGGGATTAATTATTATCTGGGTCTAAGGGCTGTAACTAGAAATATACAATTAATACTCACAGTAATAAAACATCTGATGTTTTTTAGTCATGCTGTTATTTTGTGGTTATTTTACATACAGTTTATCTAGTTAGCAATATCCTCCCTATGGCTTTCATAGATTAAGCAGTAAATGTATCACTGTTGAAAAATCATATGGCTTTTATTCAGGGAGTGATCAATGGAATTTAATACTACTGATCACAAGCAAGTGTCCAACATTTCAGATAACCTGAAAGGACAGAAAGGTTGTCCATTTTTACAAGTATGTACCTGGCCATTTTCCCTTCATCTGACAGAGGTTCCTTTTACTTTTTCCTCAATATCACTCAGCATAAACGACTAGTTTTTTGGGGGTTTGGGTTTTGGTGGTTTTAGTCTTGTTTTTTAAGTTCTCAGAATACTTGTGGAAAGTAAAATGCTAAGAATTTTAAAAGATGAGGAAGGAGGAGAGCTTACACAGTATTAGGAAAAAAAAGAAAAGAAAACCACCATATAAGGGAATGGAATTTAAAAGTTTTGTTAGAATTTGGTTTAGAATTTTAAAGTGCTTCTCATTTTTTCATAAAGCATCTACTTAAATTACAAATCCTGGCACTGCTGTGCAGCAAGACTTCCTAAAACTGAAACATCAACTGAATAGTATCAGCAATGAAAGGCAATGTATATGAATGCACCATAAACTGGAATTTATAATTTCTAGTGTGCATATTTAAAAGAAGCAAAATAATTCTATTTTGCTAAATAGAATGACATTACAGGGCTAAATACAAAACACTTCCCAAAGAGGTCCCTGTACAAGTCACATTTTAGTACAGCTCTTTCATGTTCTTTAATCCACAGAATTGTTTCCAAGACCAAAAAGTTAAGACTTGTATGTACTAGTGAGGAGAATAAACCAAAACTTTCCCAGTATTCATTTTTAGATCTTTAATACTTTCAGATTCATTTGTCTGTGATTACCCAGAGCATTTAGTACTTTTCCAGTGGGGAGAAAAAAAACCCCAAACCCAAACCACCACTCCAAAAGCCCAATGCACTGTTAGAACTCAATGGATGTGTATCAATAATGTGCATATGGAAAAGCTTCTCAGAATTATCTGGTTTTAAAAATCCCCAATAGGGACGTATCTGTGAAGCTGAGAACTTTTTGAACCTATTGTCTCTATTGTGATAAACAAAAGATCGTTTTTTAAAACTATCTGATACTTCATCTAATCCTGAAATAGTAATGATTTTTTTTTTAAATAATATCCATGAGAAAGTCTGCAAGCAGCAAGAATAGCAGGAAACCCAGATTACCAGGGTAAGAATGGCATTCTTCTAGATTAAATTCTTGCTTTATTAAATGCTCTGTTTCTTTGGTTGCTTTGTACCTACTGAGCTGACATCTCATCTGTGATGGACCAACACAGTCAAGTCTCCAGGGAAAGGCAAATAGTTTTGTTACATCAAAAAGAATTGGAGAAGAGAGCATACACAAGAGGCTTCCAAGTGGCTTGGAAGCAGACCAAGAACTTGTTTTTCTTATGCAAGTCACGCATCAAGAAGGAAAATTGATTTTAGATTGTATCATCACTCAGCAGTAAGTGGGACTTAATTATCTTACCATTAGTTAACATTTGGTTTAAGGATTTCATGCATCATCATTAGACAATTCTGTTGCATGTTCTCTTTTCACTTACTTGGAGAACACGCCAAATTGGCACATGTACAAAAGGTAAATGTAAGAACACAATGCAATGGTCTCTCAGCTCTCATATCCCTTAAGACATATCTCACCTTTGACCATCTCTCTTGATCCTCTCTGAACCTTCTTCTGTTTTCTACATCCCTGTGGATATGGCAGAGACCAGAACCATGCACTGTATTGTCATTAAGAGATTTATATATTGGTGAAATCCTGTTTTCTCTTTTGTTCTCTATTCTTTTGCTAATGCATATGGCAAACTGATTTGTCTATCTCAAGTGAATTTAACCTCATTTTATTATCCATTTACTTTTGAAAAACCTTTCTGAAAGTCTTCAGAGTCATATCTCCCCTTATTACAATGAATAACTTTTTACTGTCATCAAAGTGTCACCTCACTATTCAGCTGCTTTCCTAGATTATTAACATGTTGAACTAAGAGTTCCAGCACAAATCCCTACAGAACTCTGAGGTGCCATGCCCTCACCTTCATAGCAGAACATTTCCCATATCACTGCTCTTATTATGGGGCAAATTATATAACCATGCAAGGTTTACTGTCTTATGCCATGTTTGTTTAGTTTCCTAAAAAGCTTTGGGGTAGAGACCAGGAGAAGCCTTTTGAAGAACAAGCACGACTGTGCCTGCGGGCTTTTCCTCATACATTTGGCCAGCACAGCCCTTAGATTCTTTTCTCTTTTCACAGCCTTAAGACATTTACATTGTAGATACACTGCTATAGCAAAGAGTTCCTTTTTATTCTAACTGCGCTTGTTGCATGAGTCTGCAGAGAAACAGATTTTTACTGTTAAATTCAGCCACCAAATTTAGTTTGTCTTGAATAAGGTAGTATTTAAGAGCCCTCAACAAAGCTGTCCTAGTCACTGTGCAAATTCAGAACAAAAAAGAGAGTGCCTACTCAGAAAAGATCTGTGGACCTAAGGACAAGCCTGTATTTTGGGCTGCCTGTTGACAGTATGACTTCCGATAAATTGGTGCCTGACCCTCTCACTTCTCTACCTCAGTTACAGCCTTTTATCCTCAATTTAACATTATAGATCCAACCAACACAAAAGGTAATATGCAAACACTAGCACTTTTTTGACCTGAGTCATTATTTCATCACAGCTGCAAAGGATCTGCCTCACTATTCCAAAATTGTTTCAGTATTTTCTTCTGTGCCAATTCCCTGTCCCACCCCTCCAGAAGCAATTTCTGTAACTTTTTCCATGCAACCACCACCTTCTTCTCACCTATGGCTCCACTTGCCTTACACCTACAAACATCTGACAATTAAGAATCCATAATATTTCTTGGTAAGTGCAAGATAATACATGACAACTTCCCCCATTGCTAAGGTCAAAGAGAACCAGAAGTCAAGGGACTTGGGGCAGTTGTGACAATTAAGCTCTACGGAGGAACACAAGGGTTAAGGTAAAAGCAGCAAAAACCCCAGTGTCTGATGAGCAAAATGCTTCAATCCATGCTCACTAGGTCAAAGAATAAGAGCATACTAATAAATGTTACCCAATAGTTTTGTTCACTTAAAACCAAAGAGAACTGCAAATCACAAGACAATCCTCAACTTCTGAGTTTTGGTGATTCAGACGTACTTGAGAGAATATGACACTAAAATTAAGAGGTCCTTAATCACACAGAAATTATCATTTTGGAAGGTCAGCGTCTCCTCCCCCTCAGGTACACAAGTTACAATACAGAAATGTCTAAGTGAACCAAATACATCACTTAAGGAGTAAATGACATGTTACTACATGGTGGTAGGTAATACTGACATGGGATTAATGGTTGCCAGGAATAAAAGATAAGAAATAAGAGACAACCAGGGTTGTAAACTAGGGGATTTTTTTCCAATATTTTTCATGTCAGTTTGATACAGCTAGGTAACAGATGGTATATTATATTTTTCCTGCCTTGACACAATTTAAAAACAAGTTACAGATGGCTATAATGAAATCCTCATTAACACACTTATATTTTCACAGTTCAGTATAGCAATAATGAAACTTTCAGGTCTGGAATTTCCTGTTGGTTAATTAGTGGTTAGGTTAATAGCCTGAGGAAGTGTACAACCCAAAAAGTTGCCTTATTGTTTAATCATATAATTACTACATTCATATTTCTGGGAAAGCTCTCAAGACAGATTTAATGTCACAGTAAAGCCACCTTTATGCCCTCCCTCGTTTTGTGAAACAACTGTATTATTTTATTTAGCAGAGCATGTGGGCAGGAAAGCAGTCAAGAGGCCTAATTCAGCTGCCTCTGGGAAGTTTCAGCTTGTTTTTATTTTGAAGACACCGACTTAGAGAATTCTGCCAATACACAGTACACCAAACACCCTCTACAGAAAAGCTAGGATCAACAATTCTGGGTCTATTGCTACAATGTTATCATAAGATCATTGATTAATGCTTAAATAATTACTTTTTTTAATCCCAGTTTATAATCATCTACCAAAGCTTGAAATATGACATATGGTTAACAGCATACTGCAATATCCCTAAATCTCTGATCTAGAAAGAAGAAAAAAGAAAATAGAACCACCACAAATCTTGCACTCAGGTTATTTCCACAAGTCAAGCTGCTGCCAGCTGTAAGTTGTGTTATTAAACAATATGGTTAAAGTAGTAGTGAAAGATGTGGAATTCGGCACTAAAAACCCTCTGGATTTTAGTAACCACATACTGGTTATTAACTGATGACACTGTGCCCTCGTTACTGTGCTCCTTACGCTGTAAGGCTAAGGCTGCAGCCAAAACCATGCCCTGGCCCAGCCGTGCCTTCGCCAGGTGGTGCAGCCACACCTCCCGGTAACCCACACCCACACACGGTGCTACAGAACAAGGAAGATGGTGGCTTGGCAGAACCAAGTCCCAAAATGTTATTGAGTGCAGTTGCTGAATTTCTTTTCTTTTTTTAACTGCCACCACTGAAAAAGTACATTGAGAAATCATGACACCCTTGTTACCAAGCACAAATGGAAACAACCACACAGCTCTTTGAAGTGCTAGAGCTTCAAAAGAGGATAGCCACTGCCAAACCATCATGACAGCAACATAATGTGGAAAACCTGACTCTTAACTGAAGTTACATAGTTAAAAAGAGACACTATCCAAATACTTAAAAGTTGTAATGCTAAAAATATCTTTTAAACCCAGCAATCTCACTTATGACAAAGAACAGCAGGGAAAGGGAATTTAGATTCTCCAACAAATACGTTGTTATTATGACTATTCTGTAAGATTTTGCAGCCCTCCCATTTCTCCACAATCCATTTTGACATTAAGGAGAACTGAAGCAGTATTATCTTCCTTAACCAGCAGAAGTGGGAGCCATGTACTGCAAAGACTTTCTGGAACACTAAAAGTCTTCAGTGGATCCAATAGTCAAGTACACCCAGAAACCAACTGAAAAAACCCACAGTGTTTTTAGAGATCTGAGAACTACAGCTCCAGAGTTACAGTGCTTACTTAAATCACTCTCAGAGGCCTAGAAAGCCGATTTAAAAAAATAACAGACAAAATAAAGCTCCTGCAATGATTTTCTTCTGGAAAAATCCCATATTTTAATTCAGAAACTTTCAGATCCAGTTTCACATACAAGTTTCCATAATCATATCCATTCCTTGACAGAACAGTCTGTACTGTGACAGATCTTTCTATGGCAGTGTTGCAGTAAGAAATCTAGATGTAGCTTTAGTAAGAAGTTAAACAAGTTTCTTGTTCTGAATATTTACACACAGTATAATGCAGTTTTTATAAACCTGTACCTCTGGTCAAGTTCAGTAACACTCATTCATCTCCTTCCAAACCAAAAAGTTAAAAAAAATTGCAATGTTTCAATGCTAAACAGCAGTTTGTGAAGCAAGGACAGCTTGTGTTTGCTTCATCCAGCACACCCTCACTTCATTCTTCAGAACAGTGCATCTGGTGCAGCAGTTCTCTTAATGTTTTGGGTTCCTGTGCTTATCAGATAAAAAGAAAGAATTAAAAAGAACAAAATTGATTATTATATTACAGTTATAAACTTTGTCATGCAAGTTTCAGGTACTTCTTCAAAGTGAAGTAAACACAAGACAATGGAAAAATTATACAGTTAATTGTACTACAAGGATAAATAGTAAAAATATATATAGAAAGTGCTCCCTTTTTTAATAATGACATCAAACAACTCAGATGAGTTTTGTTTTACAGAAGCTGAAACTGATTTACAAGAGGGTCTTCATTCCAGAGGGGTAAGAAGTCGTCTGGGGAGCAAGAGTGCATGGCTATAAGATGGCACGTGGGAAGGAACATGCCTCAGGTTCCCTGCTACCCACGGCACAGGAACGAGGAAGAACAATACGGTGTTCTTTCTTACTTAATACGCACACACATAACCTTAATTCAGATAAGCATCTATCTTTGGAATCAGTATCACAGACAACTGAACTGGGAGTGTATCACACCAGCTTCTGGAAGGGGCAGCTAGTCGTGTTCAGGGATTCTCTCTATCATTCTGTAGACGAAAGCTCAAATCAATAAAGCCAAAAAAAAAAAAAGATAAGGAAATATGCCTTCCAAAATACAGACTTTATTCCAGATAAAGCAGAGATTATATGATACCATTACAAAACAGTTTAAAGTATCTCAAAGAAGGTCAAATGTAACAAGTCAGCATGAAAATGTTATTTGTCCAAAAAGCCCTTTAAGACTCATTTGGTTTTTCTCTGCTTCAAACCCTAATTCTAGATTAATATGCAGAAGTGCAAGTGCATTCAGTCTATATTACATGTGGTTTTGACCCAGCACAGAGTACGCCCATTCAAGCCACGAGCAGCCACAGGCTCTCCAGTGGAATGCTGTGGGAAACGGTATCAAAAGCTTTACTAAGGCCCAGGTGAGCAACATCCACCAGACCTTGTCAGAGGAGTACAATACGCTGGTCAGGCAGAACCTGCCTTTGCCAAAGCCACACTGGCTGGGTCAGATCCCCCGGCCGTCCTGCACATGCCGCATGACATCACTGTAGATAATCCGCCCCAAAACCTTCCCTCATTGCATGGGGCGATCAGCTCATCACACAGTGCTATACTGCCTGTGCAGACTGCCTGCTCGGTGCAGTGGCACAAAAATGCTTAACAAAATTTTGTATGCTAATAAATCCCAAGTTCTTAAAAAGCTCTTCGCATAATTGGACCATCACCTTGATTTTCTACCTACTCAGAAAAGATTAAAAGAAGAGGTGATACAAATATTCAAACACTTCTATTTGTGTGGACTACAAACACTGGAATTCAACCAAATGTAAAAAAAAAAGAAAAAGAAGAGAGAAAAAGAGAGAAAAAGGAATATATTTACTCATGCAGTAATACCATAGCAAGTTCACAAATGTTTCCAGGAGTCCTGTCTTGATGTGCTGCTAGAAAAGCATTACATTATTATGGTTACAGTCACAGAACATTTGGTCTGCTTTATCTGCATTATCTAGTTTTATTCTTTAAACTTAAGAATACAACATACCAAGTTTTTATGACTCAGTGTTTTACCGTAGCCCTGTAAACATTGCAAGCCTTCAACAGAAAGGCAAACTGTTACAGTAAGTGACTGTTTCTGGCAATATTTTTTTCTATAAAACATCAAACAGTCCAAGCTAGACGCAGCATAGGAACAGCATGTATCAAAACTGGTTTTTTTCCTTGGGTTTTTTGCTGTTTTCCCCTCCCCTTGTTGGCTGTTTGCACAATCCAAAACGTATCTTTTCATAAAGGTTCCTAGAGACAGAACGTTTCAGAGGTGATCTCTTGTGACAATTTTCTAAATTTTATTTTAAAGAAGGACCTAAACAAAAGTACCTATCAGAAGGATATGGTAGGGCTTACAGCACAGTCATGAATTTTACTTTCTCAACAGCAAGCAGTGATTTTCTGTCCCAGTGAAATAAAGTGCCACCAGAGACACTAACAGGCTTTTATTCACAATGCTGAAGACTAATGAGAATTTGATATACAGTATACAAGTTTTGAAATATATTTTCTTAAGATACTATTACAGTCCTTTTGTGTACTATGGTATTGAAGGAAACTTTGTGCCAGGCAAAATTCTAACACAGGAAGGACTCAAGTCAGGACCTGTGATACAAATAACATACATTTATGCGTACATTTCCATATTCTGTCTTCTGTTTTAAGAAGGAGTAATCAGAATTCTCCATGACTTATACTTGAGTCATTTTAAAAACAAAACCCAAAATCTAAAGTACAATTAACTTGTTCCTTCCATTGCAATTTATGTCAGCCTGAAGGACTTCTGCAATAACTAACTTAAATCACAAACACTTTAGTGTACACATCTCCACTACTGCAGAAGCCTGATGTGCAGTAGAAAGACCAAAGAAGCTTCCTAAACAAAGACAAGTAATCAGAAATTTCTCTGTCCCTGTTCCTCACATCCACTTCTACCTTTGGTTGTTCCTACATGGAAATCCAGACTTAACAAAACATGTATTTAACTGCAAGTATTATAGCACTCAAACCTGTTTCACAAAAATAAAGTACAGTTTTTAACTGTTTCTTTGTAAGCTTTTTGTTACTCATTTTGCTTAGATACACACCGCATTTATGATAAAAATAATAAATAAAAAAAGCACAACCCTTCTTGAAAAAGAATGGAATCATCCTGACAACACTGGAAAAAGAAAACTGCATTTTTATTACCTACTATTTAAGACATTTTACTTTTACTACAAGACTTTCCAACAAGCAGTACAACTACAAGTATGGACTGCAGTATCAGATATTTCCACTGCTGGTTTTAAGATTCTGCAAGAACTCAGATACCACATTCATACAGCTCTACTTACAATTTACACACAAAATATGTTAATTTGGGAAAAGAAGCATCCCCTTTCCAAAAAAAGGCCAAGTATAACTTTTGTAATTAGGAGACAAATGTAAATGTAAGCACCTGCTTATCAGAAAAGCCTAGACACATTAAGTATACAGCTTGATACTTACCATGCTCTCACATTTTTCGTTTCTGTTACTGAAAACTACCAAGCCCTCACGAAGACGCCGAAGCCCAGAGGTGTCTCAGTAAGGCACGCCGAGGCTTGGCTAGCCCAGACTTGATTTGTCCCCTTAGTCACTCGCCCTGCCTCCGCACAGCGCGCGGCTCTGGGGCACGCAGCGCCACCGGCCCAACAGCACCGCACGCGTGGCAAGTGTCCTTCGCTGAAATAAATACTTCTGCAGCAAGAAAATACTGAAGGCACGCTCAAAGTACTACAGTAAAAACTCTTACAAGACTGCAAGCACTGACCCAAACATGTATCCAAACGTTAGGGCCTGGGGAGCGGCAGGCCAGCCTTTGGGGCGCAGGGCAGAGGTGCTGGGCTGTGGCTGGGCTGTGGCCGCCAGCCCAGGGAACTGCTGCTGGGGGCCCGCTGAGCGGGGTTGTTATGGCTCCCACCTGGGCAGAAGGGGCTGTTCTGCTGGTCCCTGCCAGAATGATAGCAAGAAAATACAGACAGGTAAAACCCTGCCTTTCATTCAGAGATGTTACTAAACCTAAGCTGGCTGTGAGGAAGAAAAGGTTCTCCTCTCCAAGACGTGCCAAGCAGGTGCAGTGCTGAAAAGTTGCTTCCTATGTGCTTGCTTGGCGTGAAATATCTTCCACATTATATTATTTCCTATATATGAAAACCAGTCTTAAACATTCAGGTACTTATCCCACCCAGATTTGATCAACTCTGTAAAATGGTGCAAGGCAAAGCACTACTACTTCAAAGCATAACATTGCTTTTAAAAACAAACTCTCTCTGACATTCTTCAGTTTAAGGCAACAAAAATGCAGACGTCTTGAATACCAAATAAAATCAACTACCTCCATAAGCAGTGTTGTGTCTACCTAGACAACCTAATTTTAAAGTTAAACCACCTGCCTAGAAAACTGACTACCTGGAAATAAAATATTTGCATATGTAACATTGCTGGAACTGATGAGACCGATTATCATAGTCCTTCAAGTTATTGCTGAGAAGTGACACATTCTGCTTTCCAGCTCCACTGTGATCTTTCCTTTTCAATGACCAAACCAGGCATTGCTTAGTGATTTGATGCAGTAGGTGAATGAACTGGTATTGCTCAGAAATTCTCTTTCTGGTTCTTCATCTAAGCAGGTTTCAGCAAGGACAAATAATGCTAAAGATAGGCAAAAAAATGTGCTGTACTATCCTGGTTAGACCAGGTCTGCAGCTAGGAGCACAGACATTTTATAAGTTCACAAGTAACTTTCCCGCTGGGGATGAGGCAACAGAACTGGTTGCTTTAATAGAAGCCATGAAAAAGAAAGCCACAGGGTGGCACTGCAAGTAGGCTGTATTTTGAAACTACTTGGCTGTTTATTCTCTTCCAGACAAATCAGAGCATATCTAATCCCATCTGTATAAAACAGGAGACTGGTTCAGTAGTTTTTCTTCAAACGCTGTATTTTCCAAATACCCGTAGAATATAAATCACATCATAAAAGAGGCACCTACTTCAGAATTGTCAGGGTACTTAATAAATTCATAAAATGGTATTTAAGAGCATTAACACAAGAATGCTATTGTAAAGACAGGCTAGGAATTGATACCCTTTTTGGGTTAGTCAGTTCATTCTGAAACAATTCAAGAAAAAATCTTCCAAAAGCATGTGCATTTTCACACAAAAGCTAAAGAATTTTCTTCATACCATGACTTTTTATCAGTGTTGAGATGGTACAATCTCAAGCAGATCTCTCTTCCTCTGAAAGGAAGGACAGCATTAACTTTAAAAAAAGTATATGAAAAATTCTTAACACAGCATTCAATACTACCATATGCTTTTAAAACACTTTCCTTCTCATATATAAAAGAATCATACTTAATTTCATCCAAACTAGATTACTTAGTACAGCAGTATTTCAAAGCTAAACTTCAGAGTCTATTTAATCTGCTTTGTTGCCTTCTTCTCTCCCAAATTTCAAATCCCTCCCCTTTGAGTTAACCAAAAATATTTGCAAAAATTGCTATTCCTGTTCATTTAGTGAAGAAACTAACTTTCAAAGGAGAATTGGAGGTCATCCAGGACTGCAAGTTACTTTCAACTTTATAAAACAAAAAGTCCCTTCAAGGTATAAATTTGATATTTCAGTAGATTCTGAACAGACACTATATGACTATGCACAGCCATTTTAGTTGCTGATGTCCTAGATCAATTTAAGGTTTCAGTTTGAAAGTATGATCAGTAACAAATGAAAATAAACAGAAAGTTGTCGTTTAGTTAAGTTGCACCATAATGTAAATTAGAACACCAATTCATCTGCTATCATTTTTCTTACTCCAGAGGGCAAGAATTCTAAAAAATAGAAAGGTTTTTTTTTTCCCCGCAGACAGAATTTCAGGAGCGGACCGGCAATTACTCCAACTGCCAAGTAACTATAAGCCATTCTTTCTGCTACAAGATTGCTCCTTGTGTTTTTAAAACTGTTTGTTTTGTTATGTGGAGATTATTTTGCTATTAGATAGCATAACCTTAATATATGGGCAAAGAAATACACCAATATGTGACTTTAATGTTAGATAAGGCAGATGATTATGTAATAGTATTGATTGCCAAAGCTATATAAATTTGATCTGAGCACATATTTGCCTACTTTGTGGACTCATACTAAGGCACTCTGCATGCTAATAAAGGGTTTCAGAACACACGCCTGACAAAGACTAAATTAAAAAGTCAATGGCCTGGAAAAATAAATTAATTTTGGTACCAAAACATCAGTGTGTGGTGTCACTATTGCTTAAAAATCATGTATTTAATACAAAAGTAATTAAGGCACCTCTCTCTCAAAAAACCCACCAAAAAAACCCAAAACAAACTAAAACAAACCACCAGCCAACCACAAAACTCAAAGGGAAGTTCTTATTACTGTCAAGATTTGTCTGTTATTATTTCCTCTGCTTGGAATGGGAGAGCACGGGCTTCTATTGAACTGCTGGTGTGTAGACACAGAGTAACTACACTTACAACACCTCACACAATAACTTCCCAATTCACCAGTTCAACATCAACTATCATACTGTTTACATATAACACTGCAAGGTCACCTGCTGAATGCAACTAATGGAAGTGAACTCCCTTAATTCTAAACAAAGTAACTGTTTAAGCTGGATGCAATTTAATATGCTTCCAACAGACTACTCTGTCCTCCTCTATTGTCACCTATGCCATTATTAATAGAAAGCTAAATGGAAATGGACAAATTTGGGAAGTAGGTACACTGTTCATCAAGGCCATATCCTTAAAAGTATGGACTTGGAGGAAGCTGTGTCTAAGAAGATATATGGAAGTAACCAGCATGTCTTCTGTTTGAATTATATTTTCTTCTGCTTTTTCATTTCCTTATTTAAGGCATATAAGTGCTCACAGTTAATTTGTACATATTTTTCATAGCTTTGGAATAATATCTCAGGACAGCAGAAACTAGCCAACGTATTAAGCTTTCCTAGTTGGACATTAGAAACTGGAACAGCACTTGGTCTATGATACGCCATTACAGAATTTGCAGTTCTGAGTAAGAGGTCACACATACATACAATCCCACTAAGGGGGAAAAAACATAAAAATCAAATAGCCAAATTTTGACTCATACAATCAAATACCAAAGAAAGGACTCTACCAATCCTAGTCTTGTCTCACCCAGTGTGGAACAAAAAACCAAAACAAACAAATCTAATCTATGTTTTCACATCTTGCATATCTGAGAACTTCATAGTTATTTATTTATGCAGATGACTAAATATTTCCCTTCATTTTTCAAATATCCTTGAACAGAAGTATTTGTTCAAGAACATAAAGGACAGAAAATAAATGGCTGTATAGCTGTTGTACTGCAATGCAAAACATTTATGTCCAGTTCTTAACAATGGCAATATCACCATTTAACAATCTTCCTCAAGAGCAAAATCAATATTTAGTCCAAATTTCTGCACAACCTACATGAATTTAGATATAAGAAATTTTTAAAAGCCAAACAAAACCCTGCACATAACTATTCCTAGCCAGCACTGCAAGGAACATTCTTACATTCCCACGGAAAGTTAACAGCACGAGGAGCATGGCTGCGTGTTCCCTTGAGGCCAGGCACAACTGAACTATTGGACAAAGAACAAGTTCTGGTCCCCATCACTTGCACATACACATAGATCATGGGAACTCATTTTCTCTGGGTCGCTTGGCTACACAGCTGTGTGTGTGTCGTTTGTTTTTAGAACACAAATATTTTCTTTTAAATTAACAACCAAGTACTACATGATTAAAAAAAAAAATTCCAGAAGAGACAAAAATATCTGTCTGTATTGCTAGTATGGCATGCTTTACAGCATAAACTAACCACACATGCAAAGCCAGTTTTGTAATGCTCAGTGAAACCATCTTATGAGTACAAATTCTGCCAAATTAAAAACTTAAAGACAGTTGACTACTGTCATCATATCACTCCCAGAAGGAGTCCAAAATCTATGATGCAGAAGCCCCATCACACTACAACAATCTTGTCCCTGTGCCAGTTTCTACTCATGAAGACTTCTTTAACAAGTTCAGCAGGATGAAGGAGTGAAGGTGGATGGAAAACTAATGTAATCATGTTACTGCCACTACCATAATACATAAGTGGTTCTGTGTTGAAAGTTCTGGGACAGCCACAAATGAAGTTTTTTGGAGAAAGCTGGTCTAGTATTGACTCAGACATATTGATAGGGAGCAGAAAAACAGGATACAGCTTTGTCACTTAATTTATGTAAAGAGCCTCAAACAAGGCGTGACTTGCTGCTAAGAGATACCAGAATTCACCTGTCAAATTAGGAGTTACAGTAGGCAAAGACAGAGGAAACTGAGTGATTCTGGATGCCTCTTCATAAGGTACACCAACCTCTCACCATGTTCTCGATCTAAGGACCAGACATCAGTTACCCAGCCTCACGGGGCCCACTGCTAATCATGATATGCATCACGAGACCACACCTTCTAAACGCTCACCAGCAGCCCGCCTGAATCTCTTTGCTACACAAAAAAACCCCTAAGATGGCTAAAAAATGGATGTTCATAAAACACTTCACATCAGTGCACTATTTCTGTGCATAAGGTCACATGGTTTCTCAAGCTCACCATCATTTATATTCTCATAATTCCACTTTCTGCATATCTGCTGATGTGAAACAGCAAATTTGAATGGGGGATACCTCTGCCACGGTAACATTGCAGACTGTGTGAAACATTTTTTCAGACTGCAAGTATGACCCAACAGCCTTTAAAAATATTCTATACCATTAGCTTTCTGGTGTAAAAAGTGGCTAATAAGGATACCAGGTGACTGTCAAAAGCAAAGAATAGTAACAATGACAAAAACTTCTGAGAAAATTGCAAGGCAAATTTTACAGCTAGGCCAAGCTATCATTTCTCTATCTTTTTACAATTACATGACTGCACAACTCTGTCACAACTGATGTTAAGTGATGCAGCTAAGTGACAGGCTGAAGGAAACAACAGAAGCTTAGAACAATTTAGGTTGCAGAAGACCCTTAAGATCATCAAGTCCAGCCATAAACTTAACACTGCCAGGTTCTTACCTTCTCCACTGGAAGGATGAAACTGCCTTTTCAGGTTGTCCACTCCTGTTCATATTCTTTTAATTTTTTTTAAATAATAAAAAGATGAAAGGCAATCGTCCCTTCCATTTTGGCAAAGGTATATACAAGATTTGTGGCCAAAGCATCCAGTTCCAGGCCTTGGTACCCCACCCTCTTTTATCATGTAGCTCTTTCTGAAAAATCTCAATATCTTATTGCCAAACTCAAATCTGAACCTCCCACTTATGGAAGCTTAAGGGATGTAAATCATCTCCTTCCTTTCTTGGCATCCTGTGTCTCCAAACATGACACTGTTATGTTCAAATCAGACTAAATTAGCAAGCACAGACATTTAAAGTGACATTAAACAGACAACATTGTGGTCAACCCTTTCCATTCTTTGATATGGCAGCTTTATCTCTCACCAGTCTTGCTTATTTCCAACAAAATTATAATAACATAATGCAATTTAAATAAACCAACAAAGCAGAACTCCCACTCCCAATATTTCACTGGATTGGCTGTATATTATTAAGCTTAAAAGCAAACTGAATGATCTCTTATGCTTACTATTATTTCAGTATTGCACTAACTGCAGCAGGAATCCTTACATCAGCTGACCAAATTAAAATAGAAGTCAGGGTGTATCAGCTGGGACTATGAAATGTTATGGTGCAATGCAACTATTCTACCTAAAAGTCAGTTAGTTAAAACAGCTCAGATCAATAAAAATTGATTCAGGCGAGGTTAGAGTACCTTCTGGAAAATACTGACCTTTTTTTGATGACAAAGCCAACATTTAACAATAGGAACTGGTGATATCCCTGACTCTTGTAGTTTAAAGTCTTAAGTGAAACATCAGAAGTTCTATGAAAAACATCTCCTTATGGGTTTTTAAAATCTTTTTATTTATTTTTTACTACTGAGGATCTTAGCATGTCAAAACAGAAGTTTGATCAGTGAAAGAATCCATCAGAATTTATTGGCTCCTTGTACTTAATTTCTTCTTGATTTAATTCCCAGGATATCAGTTATTTTTCTGTTAATTGTAAGGTCAAAGAGGACCCCATGGAAGCAATAAGCAGCAGGAACTAAATAAACAGAAGACCGGATCTTTAATGCAAATGTGTTTCCTGGAGGAAAGGAGTAAATCAGTGCAGATAATGTAGTACAGAAGCAGGAAAAAAGTTTAAAAAAAATAAAAATCACATGTTCTAAAACAATCTGTTCAAAAGTTTTCCCCCTGGAACTTAAGTAGCTCTTCAAAACCAGTGCCCTGCTGAGGAATTTACGTACTTGCCAAGGTTTAAGTTACTAATCAAAAGCAACAGCTATTTGCTTTGTAGATGAAAAGTCATAGCACTTGCTCAAAATTAAAATAAACCAAACAAGCAAACAAATCACAATTATTTTAAAGTACAATACAAGTGCAGAGTGAGAACTGCCTGTGTGAGTGCATAAGTGAGACAAGCACTCCAGAATACATCCCCCTTCATTACAAGTTTTAAGAAAAAGAATACTGGCAGTACAATTAAGAGGCCTTCAGAGTACTGAACCAGTTCAAATAATGCTTAATGCTTTTCAAATCCATCAGTTACAAGGTCACACCAGGGTAATTCCACAGCATGTCTCCTGATAACCGTGCTTCTGGCCTATTAAAGAACCTCGCATTTATGTGAGCAGCTAGAATTTAAAGTTTAATAACCAGAGAGCAGGACTACTTAGATATTATGTGCATTTTCCAAAATCACTGTTCAACCCTAAAATATTATCCTGATTTAGTAAACCACTGCTACAGACACTAGGACATCTGATAAGTGACAAATATGTTTTCAAAAATTAGTTTCTGGCCCCAGAAAAGGTTCCCCCTCACAGAAATTTTTTATCTCTATATGTAGTATCGTATCCTCCCAAGTACATCCAATATAACTTGATCTGTACTACAGAAACTCCTCGTGTTTCAAAAGAAGGCTTCACTCATGATTAATTCCTACAACTGCTTAGTAAAGAAATGAAACATATTTAAGATTTTGAGACTTCTTCCTCCCCTGTGAAAAAGCAGAAAGAAGTAGATTATAGAAGTCTTACTTCTTCAAAAACACATCCATTACTTGTTATTGGAATACAAATCCTAGTCTTAAATACATTTTATCAATATTTTTGATAAAAAAAGTACTGAAAAGTGGCTACCATAAGGAATCAGCAATTATGGAAAGGAGATACCAATAGGTACCTTGAGAGTCTAAACGGAGCTGCCTACAACGTTCCTGTGATATCCTTCCCTCACAGAACTTCAGTGAAATGTAGATAAGTGATGGTAAATAATGGAATAATCATTACGAGTACGAAACTTCATGAAAACTATGCATTTAGAAGACGAATTTATGTTTTGGTACAAAGCACAATTGATATTAAAACAATATTAAGTTTGTGCTGTGTGAAGATTCTTTTAGGAGTGAATTGTATCTGTCTTCCCTCACAGTACCGCACAACTGACTCACCAGTGCGGCCTTCCCCCTTCCTTCCTCTGCTGCCATCAGCAGCATGGTTTCCCATCTCATCCATGGTCAGGATCCTTGCTGCAGGGAGGCTAACTCTGCACTTGAGTACAAATGCTAAGAGGATGATAACATTCTACTAGTCAGTGTAAACTGTTATGCTAAAATCACTCTACCAAAATAGTTCTGATTTTGAGGACTTATCCAAAAAAATTTCTATAAAAACATAAATGTATTACAGGAATACCAATTCAACCTTTATCCAGGTACTTATTGTTGTTCCAGATTCAGGTACTTCTGCCTAAGAAAACCATACTTATATTTTCTAAATAACAATCTAGGCCATCCTACAGTGCACTACAAATCTACCACGGGGGTTGGACTAGACGATCTTCAAAGGTCGCTTCCAAGCCAAATAATTCTATGAATTCCCTGAAGACAAAAATAAACTGGTGGAAATCAAAAGCAGAATAGTATTTTGGCATACCATCTTCCTGAGAAGTGAAAGTATACATGGATGTAGCACGTAGAAGCACAAAAACTATTAATTTTAAGAACAAAGGCAACACCATTCTAGCTGGCATTAAGAAACAGTAGAACAGCACAAACAGGGCAAAGAAGTCCTTTAAAAGAGAACAGGAGAACAAAACAAAAAAGGCTTAGGCTATCAAACAAAAATTGAAAGAAGCTGTAAGTGAATGCAAAAAAAAACCCAGCAAGGACACTGGCATAGGGAGAAAGCCACCTGGCCATTTCCAGATGCCACAACTAACTGGACACAGCTTGAAACCAACAGGGTTTAACAGGCACTGGGGAAATATTTCACATCCGCCTCAGTAAAATCACCTTTGACTTAAATATAGCAAAGGGGTTTTCTACTTGTTCTAAGCAATCATAAAGAGATAAAAATAACCCCATTCTGTTTGTCCTATTGAATAGGGGATTAAAATAACTGGCAAGGCTTTAAGTTGTGAGCTAGAGGTAGATTCACCAGGTCACAATTGGAAAAGGAGAACTGCCAGTCCTTGATAAGAACAGCAATTACCATTCTTTTATACACAGAACCACTCTAAGGGAGTACAGCTTCCTTAAACAGCAATAACAGCATATCCTTTGATTTATACAGCAGTCCTGCAGCAATACAACCAACATCCTGTTTTCATCTTAAAGTACAGCTGGGCACTTTGTCTACAGGCTTTATTTATCAGAGTCCCCATAACTGAGTGCCTTGTCATTATAAGAAACAGCACCCTTCAACTTAGCAGCATTTTATCTTCTTGGTTCTTCCCTTAAGAAAATTCCTGGTACCCACCTGATCTACAGAGCACACTGATGTTTACTGAGAGCTTTGACACAATGTGACTTAAGTTTATAAATGTTAACTAAATAAAGTAACACACTTCTCCCACCCAGGAAGTCATGTAAAAAACCACCCAAGAAAATCTGGATGAAAAGAGTTTTCTTACTTCGTGAATTTCAAAGGAAAGGACAAAAATATAGCTATTTTTATATATCTATATATATCTATATAGATATAGCTCCTATAGGAGCTGCCAGATCTCCTAAAGCCTGTAAAACACACAAATTCCTGATATCTGAAACCATCTCTTTAAGTTCTCTCTGGATTTAGAAGCTTTCTCTGAATATAACAGCAAATCTCTGTGAAATGCCTAAAGACATATATGTCTAAAACATTTGATCAGACATAGCCCAGATTACTTAATAATTCTGCATCCCATGTTATCACAACAGTCGGAATCCTGTCAGAAATGCAGTATTTTCCACATTCTTACCCATGAAAGTAACCAGCCAAATAGCATTTTGAATGATTTACATGCTCATACTCTGTAACCATGCAGTAACTCATGAACATGCCATTCATATGTTGTCACACTTTAGAAATAGAAAGACCAAGAGTGCTTAACTCTTAACCACTTTATTTGTTCAAAAGTTTTAGAAGAAATTGTTGCTTATTGAATACATTAAATCACTAAAAACTTGTAAAATTAGGAAACTTTTGCTAGCTACATCTATAAGACATCCACATTTTTTACCCACTTATCCTCAAGCAAGTGATAAGATGCGTGTCAGCACAATCTCAGTGGAAACAAAAAGGCAATTATGAATACCAATAGAGGGCAAACTTCTTATTTAGAAGTTAATTATCCTAATTCGAGAGCAATAGAGAACCTTTGATTTGTCTACATCGGCCAGAAAACAGCCTGTGGTGGGGGCAAAGAAGAGGCAAAATTACTGCCAACACTGTACAGCAGAAGAAGCCAAAGTGACAAAGATGAAGATCAGAACATTCCCCTGACCAGATTGTCTACTCCTGTCCTCAGTACTAGGAGCTAGGTCAGGGACAAGCTGCAGGTAATTCACTTGCTAATATCGCCAAAAATTGTCATGATTTCCCCACATTTAAGTGCAGCAGATCAGTGTTTCACTTGTCATGAAACTGAAGTTAACAAGTGGAAAACCAGAGCCGTCAATTTGGATAAAAAGTTGATGAGCAGCTATCTATACAGATCACAGAAGCAGAACAAGACATAAACAAGGGAGCACTAAAACTCAGCTGCAAATCTGTGAACTTTTCCAAAGTTCACCCTCACCCTGCCGAGTAAAACTAAGTGTCAGTAACCTAAAGCTCATCGACCTCCCTCAAGTACCACATTTTCTCTCTCCCTGTAAGTATGGGTTGGGTTTTGAATGCCTCCCAAAGGAGGAAATCCATGGAAAGAATTCTGGCTTCATATCAGAGAAGAGACTGAAATTGTGGCTAATGGCCATCCCACTGTTCTTTTGACACATATAAAATGACAATGATCAGAGTTTTTGAAATTTTTATTACATGGATATAAAGTCACCAGCATAACACTGTTCACTTAAAGCAGAAAGGCTCTCTTTGGATACAGAAATTCAAAGCTGACACTTCAAAAATATCCCAAACTCCAATATCCTAAGGTGAATACAGACAAAGAAACAAAAGCCTTGTCTAACATTAAAAACAGAAAAAGGAACTAATCTCAGACTTCCATGATTTGATTACCAGCAACTTATCACTGGCTGCTTTTGACTGAAGAAGAGGACATGAAGTTGCAACAAACTGAATCCACCAGCTCAACAGCAGCAGCAAACCTACTCAGTTTAGAACAAGACACACAAACTTCCTTCTACCTAGAGAGTCCAAAAGGGAGGGAGAAAGGTATGCAATTACCTCTCATAAATTTGTCAATTATTCAGTGACTATCAAAATCCAAACACAGAAACAAAAAAAGTGGGGGGAAGAGGGAGAACTAATTTCCATATCCAGTGTCAGATCTTTGAATGAATCAGCCTTTCTCATGAAGAGTCACCAAGCCACCTCTTTGTTGCTGTCACTTAAATATTTAAGTGAAAATATTTGTTAATCAAAGTCACCAGTAAACACCAAGGTACACAATACTGGTACAGCTCTGTCAGTTTGACAATGTGACTCACATTTTGTGATGGATCTCATTTTATCATCAGAAGCCAAAAGTTTTTTAATGAGTTGAGTTAAATGACTGCTGACAATTCCAACCAGTGCTATGCCATATTTAGCTATGCCCTTTTGTCTTTGATAAAGGATCACATGGTCTTTTACAGACAGACAGGAGATCTTTCAACCATGTTGAGTATTTATTCACATGATACCACAAACTGACTCAAGGAAACAGTCAGGGTATGACTGAGATGTGAAATATGATGTGACAGGATGTGGGAAAGGCCAATAAGTGTAGATAGAGTTTTCCAGATCTCATTAGGCTTTTAAAATTATTTTTAAATTAAAGTTAAAACAATATAAAATACTTCTAAACTTGGAGCTTTTGTTTTCCTGTAACAGAAGGACTCTATAAATATGCAACCATTTTTCCTTTCTTAGAGTATATGGTCAGTAAATTAATTGCACACTTCTCAATTAACTAGAATTTTGCAAGGGCATTTCTACATGAAGTTGTTAAAGCTCTTCCAAGTGGCCCTTACAAACATTTTTGCAAAATAAACAATTCACTGGACACATCATTTCCTACTGCCCATCTCCACACCATGAGCAGGAAGAGGCAGCATCAGTCTGTCAGAGAATGCACAGATCTCATTCAGCAAATGTGAAGGAATATCCAGCTGTTCTTCTCTAGTGGAGACAGAATACAGGATAGCTGCCTCTTACGCAGAGGTGCAGAGTGGTGACCAACACTACAGAGATGTTTCCACAAGACCACTCAGGGCACCAAATCATTTCAAAGACTCCATCTACACTCAGCACAGATGAAATACTGCGTGATGTAGTATAGGATGAGATCTCAGCACTTATGCTATGTGTCATTATTTCCAAACAGTCTCAATTCTAACATAAAATCTTATTCTGGATTAAGTACTGGCAAGAGTCTTAAAAAAAAATTCCCATAAACCATTAGCTGGCAGGCTTTACATATTACAACTACAAAATCCAGGAAAATTTTGGGGTAACTAAAAGCAGGAAGAAAACCTAACAACAGGAGCCTATAAGCAGTATCTTAAAGAAGACTATCCAAAAAAAAAAAAAAAAAAAAAACCAAACAAACAAGAACCGATTGATTTGTTTGAATATTTCTAAAACTATCATAGTACCACATCCTCTTTTTTTTCTAAAATAAATCATTGTATACTTTTAAGGTTTCATTTACCATTTACAATTCATTGCATTTCTCGCCTCCTTATTAACTTAAGATTTATGGATAAAGATGCATTACAGCAGTGTATTTTGGGAGGAAGACTGGAAAGTTTGTAAGAATGTTTGGGCAGTGGAAATATAAGAACAGTCAAAGAAAGATGCTTAGAAATCAGACAGAGATTCCAACAGTTCAGACAATGATGTCAGATCCTTATTACTTTTCCAAAATAAGCCTCTTCAGATTCTCTCTTGTACCCCTCACTACTGACAACCAGCTCTGAAAAAGTGCTTATAAAATGCTTTGGTTTTCCCTGTCTTCTATATTTTCACCTTTCTTTTCTACAAAAGTGAACAAGCATTGCCTGGTGTATTGAGAATATCTCCACAATACCTACGAAAGGGAGAGGGGATTTTGTGCCTTGCAGTGCAAAAAAAACATCAAAACAAACCACAAAAATTACTTGGATTCCAAAATCCTCTGATCCCTGCCCATATCACTTGGTAGAAAATCAGAGCCCTCTCCCTACTCCCAAAAAAACCCCCAATTAACCATCAGGAACAAGAGATAAGCATGAAGAAGCTGAAGGAGCAAAGAGACACATCTGACTCGGTTCCATCAGTTCATTTCTACAACAAATTCCTGATAACCTATTATGCAGATGTCAAACTAAATATTTATCTAATTCTGAGACAGGACAGCATATAATACATGAATACAATTACTGCTACTGGCCCAACAAAGTCATAGGTAAACTCTGACTTGCTTGAATAAAGAAAAAGAAGAACCCTATTTCATGTTTCTAGCTATCGCCGCCTGCCTTAAGACCTCAGTTTCAAATCCTGCAATGTCCAAGGCACCACTCAACTACAGATAAGTGAGCAGATGAGATCAGCAACTGCAAAGACAGTCAATGACTCCCCTTTAAAAGGCCACATAAAAGGGCCTGGGAATCCCTTCTCCCCTTCAACAGTGTAGTGAAAATATTCTCCATGCCCATATAAGTATGACAGAGTAAGATGTGTTGAGCTAGGTAAAACAGAATACACAATATTTAAACACAAAAGCATATTTATAAAAATAGTTTAAAGTTTCAGAGCAAAGTCAGGGAAGAGGAATTAGATACAGGCAGAATGGGCTACAGGGGGAAAAAAAAGAAAGAAAAAAAAAAACATGTGGAAAGACCATGGAAACATATGGAAAGCTGAAGGGCCAGGCTTTTTCTAAATCTGAAGATTTAAAAGAATGCAAAAAGTCAGAATCCTAAAAGATCCACTCAACTTGCTGGGTTCTTATCCCTTCAGGCAAAAATGAAGTACATCTTTCTTTACTAGTAGCTGTAGACTTACAAACTTATTTAAAATACAGCAAAAAGGAACTTTCTCCAAGCAGTGAGTACTTTAAAAAGTGAATGAGGTAAATATAGCCCAAAGAGGGTGCCAAGAATGGAATTAGTGAGGCTGATTCGTAATGTGGATGGAAGGAGAGGATCAAAATTGCAGGCACAGGGAAGTAAGAGACCATGAATCAGAGACCAGCACAGAATACTGAAAAGTTTATGTCTGGAGACATCAGAGGGTAAATGGAAAAAGCAATAACTCTCCAGAAATGAAAGCTGGGGACCTAGGAACAGCTTTCAACATATAATGATACCTGATTTACGAGGAATTAAATATTTGGAATTTAAAATTTTTTTTTTAAATTTAAAATTTTAAAAATCAAAGCCCGAATTTTTGGCATGGATTGAATTTTTGATTTTACACAAATGCCTGAAAATTATCAGAAATTCCACCTCAGGAAATTCCACCTACTACACTATTGTCTTCAAGTAACACACATCTTGTTTCTCTTACTAACTAATAAGTAAAAAACCCACCCATCCATGCAAATAATTTCTATGCTCTCAAAGCCAGAATGGTTACATTTTTAATTCTGCACACATTAATTTTCAATGAGAAGGACAGAATGTTGAAGTCCGTTAAAGAAAGAAGTACTTCACCTTTGCCTCAAAGGGTTACACCTAGCACGACAAGCCGTAAACACTTGTTTTTTCAACTTTGTTACTAACAGATATTTTAGCTCCTCTTTTTTTTACTAGACCAGAGACAAAGCATTATTCCTCCCACGTAAAAAGAGCTTTCAACATTGCTGCCACAAGAAGAGTTAAACAATAGCCAGCTCAGTAGATGATCCCATACCTGCAATACTACGCCCAGCTGTTTTGTCAGTCCAGTCTGACAGCACAGAACTGAGCTAGGTTTTACAGAAGTCAAGAGCAATACAATGATACTCAAACAAACGGCAAACTAGTGAATGACAAAAAAACCACAAACCAAACTTGGCACACCATATTCTTCCCTAATGCTCTTCAAATTACTTTGATACCTACATATAAAAAGTTTCTGGGCAATAGTAACACTAGGCTACTGATGGTCCCATTTCCTTGAACATTCTTATTTAACTCAATTCAGCAAAGATCCCAGCACATCTGTGGAGGGAGGGGGAGACTGGGCCACGGAGGGGACTCAGATGAACAAAAAACCCAAACAAAACAAGCAAACAGCAAACTGAATGAAACAAAAAAATGTAATTCATTTTGTGAAGAAAATAGAAGAAGCAGTTCCTCCAGACAACTTTGGCAATTGTAAGTCTGTATTAAGGGAAGAGCTGAAAATGCTTATGCTCTTCCCACTGCAAAAGATTTAAAAGTTATCTGCCAAACCCCGTGTATAGAAGAGCTTCAGTCTTTGGAAGAAAATCCATCTGAAGTCTGACATTAAAGTAAGGTAAAATACCAAAACAGAAAACTAATTCTCAAGAGAAAATCAAGGCCCATGAAAAAAAGACATTGTTAAGTCAATACATCAATAACTCAGGAATATTAGATTGAAAATTGGTTCGATTTTAAAGAAAAATACACATATTCACATATTTCTAATGCTGTTCTTTTGAATAGGATGGTGTTTTCCTTGTTGGAGGTGTTTTGTCTCTTTCGGTTGGAGGAAAATTCAAGCTTACAACATTTCTTGTTTAACATAGAGCAACAGTTTGCATTGTTTGGGAAGGAGAGGTTTGTTTGTCTATTATTAAATAAGATTTCAAATCAAGTAGCTCTATTTCCAGAAAAGAATGAAAATCAAATAAACGTGCAGAAAGTATTTTTAAAACACAGCTAAGAAAGCTTCCAAGCTGTACTATTTCTTCAATGAGAACCTCTGTAGAGCTAAAGTACAGCTAAGAAAGCTTCCAAGCTGTACTATTTCTTCAATGAGAACCTCTGTAGAGCTAAAGTACAGCTAAGAAAGCTTCCAAGCTGTACTATTTCTTCAATGAGAACCTCTGTAGAGCTAAAGTTTGCAACAAATTCAATGCTTTCTCACAGAAGAAAGCTTAAGTCCAACTAAAAACATTCACATGCTCTATTTTCTTTAACTGAAAATAGTAATCCTGACAACCATAGACATGCAGCAGAGCTGACATTAATACAAGTTCCCAAGGGACATACTTCACACATAGATTAGGGACTCATCCTTTAACCACCTGTGGCACTCTGACCATTTACAACAACCAAACAAATGAACATGCCCCTTCTCAACTGGCTAACCTCCTAGCAAATAAAAACAAATCCAGGAACTCTGAATTCTGTAAGAATTCCCAGGGTATTCCATTTCTGCATAAAAAACCACTTCTTAAGCCATGAAAAAAATGCAGTTTTATCCATCAGTCTATCACATGAAGATTTTAAGTCAAAACACATCTACTGGAACCCCAGTTAGTAAGTGTTTAAGTTTACTTCTTAAAAAGCTGCACTTTGAATTGTGGGACCTTACCTCAGGAGAGAATTCAGGTGAAGCGTCAAGTTTTTAACTGGTTGCTACAGCTCAGAAGAGCAGGGGTGGTTTTCCCCCTTGGGCCCTCCATTGTCGCACGCTGCACAGCCAGAGTTTCCTCTTCATTGTGCTAACGCTGGGCACAGCCACAGAACTCTACAGGAATCTAGGAGCCAACGTCTCTCATCCTCTAACGTACAAGTGATACTCACAGTGAAGAGCACCTTTCTCAAACTGCAGGCGGCTATGTGAACTTAAGTTAGGGTAGCAGGGCAGCTGTTGGGGAAGCAAGTGAGAGCCAGGTGAGAAGAAAAGAAAGTGCACTATCAGATCTGGTTTAACTTGCAAGCAGCCGTAAAAGAGAACACCTGGCATGCCTTGTATCCACTAACATCCATTAACACAGCAACTCATTATGCTGACTTGTTAATTTCTAGAAAAAAAAGAATAAATATTTAGTTGAGCATGCTAACCTTGTTACAGCTCCAAGGGCTGGCTGGATAATCTGGCATCTGCTATTCCCCAGCACACATAAAACTACAACAGTGGCAGCTCGGAACAGCAGTCAGGCTAGAAAAACCAGCATGCTCAGAAATTTTTTTCCAAGTTACAGTCAAGACAGTCAGAAATGGTACTGCTTTTTATGAAGGGAGACCTATTTAGGTGCTGCCAGATTACACGAGAAACAATTTGTTTGTGACTTTGAAATATTCCTAGTCAGATGACAGAAGTAAAGACCTTCAGTTTCCTCTGGAATCTAAGGTTTTGGTTCCCTACAATGGACTCTCTTCTTCCACCCAACACAGATGCGCCTACTCAAAACAAATAGTGATCTTCAGGTTCATGTAAACACTGTGATCTCATTTAAAGTACATTTAAAAAAACCCCCAAAAATCCAGTAACTTCAGAAAGAACCTACCATAAGACAACACTAAAACCCACCTTCCAGTCTTAAGTGCTTTTCCCCTCAAATGCTTTTGATACCTCACTATCTAGCTCTCACTTTTCTTTTTCACAGGATACCAACACACTTGGACAAAGCCTGGAAGTAACTTTGCTGATCTGTATCTGTGTACTACCCTCCTACACATTTTTTCACCCTGGTATCCACATTCCACCCCCTAATGTTTTCTTGATCTGATTCCCACAGCAACACACTCCAACGGGGAACACTGACAGTAACTATTCCATAGGACCCAGCTATGACTTCAGACTTGACAAAGTTGGAGTAAACAGCTTTTAAATACAACATTCAGTTAATGGCACCAGTATCATTCCACTACTTCATGTTGCCTTGCTTAAGGCAGATACATTAAGAAGAACAACATAATCATCTCAAGAAGTGTTATGTGTACATTTGGAACTCAGCTGGCAAATTGGCCTCTGGAATGATTAGCATTCAAGTGGCTCCGGATGGGCATCCACCCACAAAGGAGCTAACTCCCTGCTTCAAACATCCAGCAAGCTCCACAGTCCCAAATTCTCAAAATTCTTTCCATTTTGTTATTGCTCATTTACTTGTTCTTCAGCAGGGTCATGGAGGTGAGAAGAATGCACTAAGTATTATCTTGAAGTCCTCGGTCTAAGAAACGAAGCACATCTAAGATAGGACTATTTGTTAGACCCATAATGGCCTAGCCTCTGATCCTAGACAGCGCTACCACTTAGTAGCACAAGCAAAAAAGGTCTTGCACTTGTTGATAAACATGGCTATACAATAGATAGAGCAATGGCAACAGCTAATTCATTGCAAGAGAAAAAAATGTAGTTTCACCCTTAGGTAAATTTCACCAAGCTGAGCAAATTCAGACACATATCCAAGTCCCCACCCCCAGTCTGGGGCTGTGGCTTGGGCACAGAATGCTTGCTTTGAAGCTATTGCTACACTTGCTGTCCCTTCCCACACCCCGCAACAGGAAGGACTTTCATTTATGCTTGAACAAACCTGTGGCTATGCTGTGAGCTGACTCAACCGAACACTTGAAAGAGAAGGAAGAGAGCTCAAATCAGTATTCCAAGCTTGACGCCAGACATTTGCCAACGCTGTGCCACAGCTGATGTCTCCAGAGACCCGTAATGTGACTGAAATTATTTGATAAAAACTCAGTTACGTGCAAGAGAAAAGGTAAATTTCTTGGGTTTCCTGAAAACATCTCTCCTTTCCTAAGACAGCCCCAGAAATTATGTGAAAAAGACTTCTCTCCTGTTCTCCTTAAATTTTTCAAATCCATCCACTAGACCAAGAAACAGTGAATGGGATCCTGAAGACACACATGGGAAGTGTTTCTGGCACTAAGCTAATTAAAGCTGTTTGGCCCTGCCCCTTTCCCCACACAATCAGCTCTATCTTCAGCCTCTGGAGAGCAGCTCCATCTCCCTAAGTACGTTTTTGTTTGACACACAATGAAAATGATAAAAACAAAGGCGGTTTGCTTGGGTAAAGCAGGTCAGAAGCTGTTATTTTGTATGTAAGCATATAGCTTTAAATATGATATAAGGGAACAAATGAAGTAACACAGAATTCTTAGAAACATTATAATGGAATTAAAGGTGGAGCTCAACATGAATGCTAGTATTTCAAAGGATATCAATATTACATTTACCAAAATCCACATTTGTTCCAATATTCTAATGGCATACATTAACCTATAATGCAGCTCTTTATGGTAAAATTCTGTGTCAACTACTGACGTCTGCTTGTAATGCAAAAAAGTTACTCCAAGGTACAGGATTGCTGTCCAGCAACAGCAGGAAAATTGTGTTCAAAAGGTAGGATACCAACTACAGCCACTTCTTTTTTTTTTTATTTTTAAGTATTAAATCACACATTTTCCTATCATTTCATAAAGCAAATTCAGCTCTGTGATGAACAGAAGCAGACTTTGTGAACTGGCCTGGCAGGAGCTCTATGCCATGAGTGCTGCTCAGACTCAGGGTAAGATAGAAGACCTATAAAACTGCCTAACTGTCCAGCCAAGTTTCTCCTGCCAGGAGAAGAAACTATGTGTCATGGCCAGCCAGTTACTGGGCACACCTCCTATTCATCATATTCCAAAATATTCCAGCCAGTTGCTGGGCACACTCTCTATTCGCCGTATTATAAACAAAAAAATTCCAACAGAGGCCATTTTTTAAAAACTCTTTCCTTATTTACCCTGAATGTACAAAGAGAATAACATGGGCGTGTTTCTCACCGAATTCAGACAAATATTTTTATCCACAACCGGTTTTAATAAACAATTTTTCAATAGGAAAGCATAATCCTGCACCAAAAAAAAAAAAAGATAAGACAGCATCCTTTCCCAAAGCTTGTCCCCACAGATCTGATAACAAAATTCCTACTAAAGGGCCACCAGTGATTAAGTCATATAGGAGTTCCAAGCCTTAACTAACATCAGTGCTTGAAAATTTACAAAACACTACCTTCTCAGCAGTTAACATAAACAAACTTTCTCAGCTGTTAACGGTTACCAGCAATTACTCCACAGAACTTCAAACACTGATTTAAGAACACATTGGCGGGTAAACAGTTTTCAGCTGCAGATTAACAACACTTTCAACCTGGCTAGACAAGTTAAGAAGAGATGTAATGCAGTATATTACATTATTTGGTAATACATTTAAAGAAAAGTGCTATTTCAACTGAAATTCTTCCCAGATTGCACAAATTTTCCTATCATCTCAGAGAGGGAACAGTAACTGCATACTATTCAAAACTGTATCTGTGGACTATTTTCAGTAAAACTGGGAGTTGTCTTTTTTTCTGGTATATCTACATTTTTTTCCTCAAATCCAGCGTTTCAATGAGGAAATGAGACCATCTTACAGAAATAATTAAGACTGTCAATAAAGAACTTTAGGAGCAAGAACTTGATTTTCTAAGTACCAAATTACATGTGAACAGCTGATAAAAGGCCTGAAAATTTATCTGCACGGCTAATGCAACGAGGACTACTGTTAGCTACATGTTTCTCAAAAAAAGAAAAAGTGGATGCTGGCAGATGCTTGAAGTCACATAAAGGGAAGTTAGATGTCAAGCGGCAGCCAAAATTCACTATACTCAACAGCTTTGTAGCAGACAACAGGCCTAGAGGAACTGTCAGAACAGCCGAAGTTTTACTCGTGTCTTTTTGCTTGTTTTTATGTTCCTGCTCACAAGTAAAACTGAAGACGTTCAAAACATGCTGGTTTTGCCACTTCCTAACCTGGAATAAAGCACTATTACCCTACACTCAGTCCTTCCACCTCTACTTAATTACCCAAAGTCTTTAAAATGCAGTAATTATCTATACTATAATTATACCTTCTACACTGATTAACAATATAAAGTTCATTTCTCAATGGCTACATATAAATGTGGAATGGTGACAAGGCCTTAAGTGAATAAATACCCCTCCCTTTTTGAGTCTTCCATATTCACTACAACCATGACTTCAAACTAAATTGATTACTGCTGCAAATACTACAGTAAATTGCCGTCATCTGCACCAGTTTATCCTGTAGCCACTTGGTCAGAAATCCAAGTAATCCATTTTTGCAAATAGTATGGATGCTTCACAAAAATGTTCATGTTTGAAAATACACCCGCCATGTATTTCGTCCATTCTATTTACAGATAACTTCAGCACTCTTGCCAGTATTTTGACTCACTGTAGTTCCTAGTGAAGTCACTGAGCGAATTAATTTTCTTCAAACGTACCTGACTAGTTAAGGAAAAATCCTCCTCCTCCTGATCTATAACTGGGGTAGTTTTACTTAGGATTTAAAAAATATATTCTTTAACGTTAGATTTTCTAACATACTATAAGCAAAATAAAAACAGAGAGGCCTAACACGTAAAAAGAAACAAGCCAGTCCTTCTACTACTCCAAACAGATGCTACTTGTTTATTTTCCTTTCCCCAGCGTCGGCAGTGCCCAGAGCACAGAGGAGGGCGCAGCCCTCCCACACCGCCGCCCCTCTCACACCCAGAGAGCTGGAAGTTGACTCCGCACACACACCTAAGGATGCTCCGACTGGCAAGTGTTGACCTGCAGGGATTTCCCAGAGGCGCCGATCCCGACAGTGCCGTGCACCCGCAGGTCCCGCGCCGGCAGCGCTGCAGCCCGGCAGAGGCACCGGGACGGCGACGCCGGCGGGCGGGTTGCGGCTCCTCCCTGCGGGAACTGCCCGCGGCGCGGGGCTGGCGCTGCAGCCGCCGCTCGGCGACGGGCTGGTCCCGCAGCCGCGGCCAGGAGAACCGGCCGAGATGCCGTCGAGGCGCCGCAGCCGCCGCTCCCGCAGCCGTTTAACGGTCGCGCCGCTCCATCTGCCCGCGGTCCCGCCGGGGCTTCCGCCTCGCCCCCGCCGCAGGAGCCGGGAGGGGGCACAGGGAGCACACCCGCCCCCGGCGCTCGGGAGCCGCCTCTCGCCGCTGGCTGCCTCCCAAGCGCCGCACCTCAGCCGGACGCGCGGACGGCACCGGCCTCCCCGACCCGAGCTGCTCCCTCGCTCTCACCTCACTTCACCCAGCCCCGCACACGGCCCGGCCCGGCCCCGGCTCCCGCCGGCTGTCCCTCCGCAGCCGGGGGTAGCCGCGCTCTGTCCCGCGCCCTGAGCTGTGCTTACCCGGAGGGTGGCGGGGCAGCCCCCGGCCGAGCGCGGCCGTCCATGCCGGCGGCCAAGGGAGCGCAGGGCGGGCGCAAGCCGGGGACCCGCCCGCACAGCCGCGGCTCCCCGCCTCACCTGCTCGGGGCGGGCTGAGGAGGGCGGCCCTGCTCCGCAGCCCCCGGCGCCGCCTCGCCCCCGAGCCCGGGCATTCCCCGCTGTTTACAGCGCGGACACTGGGCGCTTGCCCGGGGCGGCGGCCGTGGTCACGGGCTGCGCCAGGCTCCTGCCGCTCGCGAAACCACACCTTGGGCGGAGGGGAAAAAAACACAGAAGCAAGGAGAAAAAAAAAAAAAAAAAAACAAAAAACACCACCCGAACTTCGCGGCGAGAAACTTGAAACGCGGAACCTTCGCCGCTCCGGCACGCACGGAGACACAGAGACTCCCTGTTCCCGTCCGAGCGCCTCCCTCCCTCCTTCCCGCCCCCACACACCCGGCTGTCCCTCCAGCTGCGGCCGGAGTGGGGACTCCGCTCGGCCCCGGCCGCGGGCTGTCAGCGGCCAGCGGGGGCAGGGCCGCTCCTCTCGGCTGGAATTTTCCTCTCCCCGAGCGAAGCGTCCCGGCGGCCGCCTCGGGCTCAGCCCTTTCCCATTCCAGCCACCAGGGCGCGAGGCGAAATCCCCACAGGTGGGGAGAGCCAGGCGCGGAGCCCGGGGCCGGGATGCGGTCGGACCCCGCGGTGGGCAAACTGTTCTGCCCATCGGCCATCGGGGCTGGGCCGCCCTGTGCCCGCTGCCGAGCGCGCCCGGGACTCGGCTGAGCCCCACCGTGTCACGGGTGACGAGCTCCCGGGGTCAGAAGTGCTTTCAGCCCGATCCGCAGTTTGCTCGCTGGGCATGACGGCACCTCAGCTTTTCTATGCAGTAACTACTGAGCAGATCGGGCACTAACGCGCTGCATACCTGTGTCAGCACAGAGCGCCCTTCCTGCTGTGCTGGAAGGGACCAGATGACATTGCCCAGTTATACATACAACTCTTTATACAGGTAATATTTTGCCCAGTGTTTAACAAAAGTTGAAAAATAGCCAGCGTCAAAGCATTTATACATTTCTTCTCCGTAGGAAAAAAGTAGAACGTTGCATTCAAGTATAAAAGTCCTTTTTCTGACTAATTCTAAGATTATATATCTGGAAAAAATTAATATAATTGACCATTCGATGATAACATTCATAATACTCAATGTCAATATTCTTCATAGCTAGTGTAATACTGTATATAGCATTGTACAGTTATTGTACTTTAATAACATTTTGCCTCTCCCTGTATATGCCCTTCTCATCTGCAATGTGCTTTTTCAATAAAGATTTTTTTCTACTTTTCTTACCCTGAAGCCACCTGTTTTGATAGACCCTAGAGGGTGTTCACACCCTGAATAACCACATGCCATTATCAGGCACACCCCATTAATCTGTATATATTTCTCAAACCAAAAAATTAATCACTGGTGAGTCAGATGCATTTTCTATGATCCAGTTTTGAGAGAGGCAGTGTTCAATGAATTGATCAATTAAGAATCTCGGGAACAATTTCTTTGAGGACCTTATGTAAGTTTTGGACCCGTTTTTTGTTTTGATGGTCCACTTTCTATTCTCACACTCCTCAAATTGTTTGGCCACTTCCTAGGTTAGGATGAAAGTTGGCAAATTATTTTGTATGTTGACGGTTCCTGCAATCAGGGCACGGTAACTTTCTGCATTCAGTTTGCAGCATTAGTTTAAGTACAAAAGAACTCTCTGCTTCCAACCAGCTGCTTCTTGGGCGAAACCATTATGTGACAGCACCTTCGAAACTGTAATGAAACTCCCATGCTGCAAAGGTGTGAGATGATTCAACGGTATAATGATGTTCCAACTGAAGACCCTGTAGCTGAATGTGTATTAGGTAGAATAATTACACGTGTTGGTGTCACGTTGTCATCCCTTCTAATAAATTTTGCTTCACCACCAATAGGTAAGGAACTGTTGTGCCACTCCCTTTATAATCTCATTTGAAAACCAATATATGCTATAGCCTAATTCTTTTGGCAAGTATTGATGCCACAAAGATTGCAATCTATTGAATAGCTCACATGGGCTCATAATAGAAACTCAGCAATGCCAGGCAGAAAAGTGACATTAGGGAAATAACCTAAAAAAAAAATTATTAGTGATGACAATTTCCCATAGAGCCAGGGGGATTATCTAAAAAAGCAGTTCACTGAATAATGCAAATCTCACTTTAAGAGGAGAGAGGTTATGCTTATTGTCTTACACTACCACATGTCTTACTCTTATCTCGGTTGTTAACTAAACACATCTGAAATTCTGATCACTGGAAACATTGTAGGCTCTAAACTTGAGTGTCTGCAGGCCATGTTCTGCAGTGGCAGTTTTACAGCAACTAGACTTAAAACAGCTGGGTTTATGAGGTACTGGAGATACCATTTCTCTTCGGGGTCTCAGTTTTTAGAGACAGATTCTGGACTCCTATGGCACTTTGTTTCTTTATTAATAGAAAATCAGTTCTGTGTTTGAATTTCAAAAGATGCTGACAGAATCAAATGCCCGTTTTTAAATTTTTCTATTTTTATAAAGTTTCCAGCTTTGTCCTGAGCTCAAGACATTGTTCATACAAAGCAAACATAACTCTCATACACAATAAACAGAAGGCTGCATCAGAGAATACCAAGTGGGTTATTAACACACTATTCATTGTCTCTCCTATTGAATAGCCAAAGGGAAAAAAAAACCACAACAAAACATTTAAAGTTCCCTAGATTTTTCAAGCTGATCCATGAAGATATCATTGTAACAGTTAATGAAGTAGTAGGTTATTAATTGTGCCATTGCAATAATGTCATCTTTTGTCGATGGTTTGAGGTAAAACAATAATTTATCTGGGGGCATTAATCCATGTGGCAAGCTGCCACCCTCTGCACTTGATGAATGTACTCAGTGCTATTGTATATTTAGTATAAATGTTTGCAGATTAATACCCAGTTCTGATTACTGTTAGCATAACCTTCAAATTATGCATGTAGTGAGAACTGCTAATTGCAACTGATATTTGAAGGAGAACCTCTATCTTAGGTAGAGACATGAAGTTCCAGGTATCTTACTAACTATGGGATTTTTATACAAGTTAAATTACTAAAAACAAAGCCTTGCCTGTTCTAAAAAAGCAGCACTGTCCCATGGTGCTTTTCATAACAGTCAGAAGTTGTCCTAGATGGCTTCAGTACTTGTGGTTGCTCTCCTCTGTTCAAGAGGTTTCCAGAAATGTGAATACAAATATTTTTGAATGAAAGATGCTGTAGAAATGTAGTAGACAGTATGATTTTCAAAGAGCTATGCCCATTATTGCATAAGGTGAAAGCTTTTTGCAGTGTTAAATAGACCACAGGAGGCTTACAGTATTTTTCACTATTGTAAAAGTCTGCTTACAAGGTCTTTTTAAATTTCTTTATATATAACAGGTTATAGTGACATTTTATGATTTATAGATGTAACCTAAATGCACTCCTAATGTGGTTTCGTACATTGAAAATCATACTGCGTCGCATTACAGTTGTTTTGAATAATATTGTGCAAAGTAGTTGTCAAATAGATTATGGAATTCAAAGGTGTTTTCCTTGTAAAAGTAATTTCCTGATGCATAATTAAAATACATTAGAAAGCTGAGCTGTTTATTCTATACATTTTATCATGTATAGCAGACATGATAAAAATCAGGGTTTTACCCTTATAGGATATAGATAAAGCAAGGAATTATTATAGGATTTTTCATTTTGTTTAAATGAAAACTAAATCCATATGTAATTCTTTTCCTGCGGAGTAGTCAATCAGCTTACATTGCGTGCTGTTGAACAGCTGCCGTTTCTGTGTTTGCATTCCAGAATGCAGGTTAGCTTTTGGGAAGCATGCACACACAGGTACCCAGCTACTGAAAGCCTTGCGGTAGGCACAGGGACAGGTTTGGGAGCCCATTGAAACTGTGCACTTAGTTAAGAGCCACTGCCCCCCGTAGCCAGCAGCGGTGAGGCCACACCTGCAATCCTGTGTTCAGTTCTGAACTACAAGAAAGACATTGAGGTGCTGGCGCGTATCCAGCTTGGGCCTGATAGACGAAGTAGAAGTAAGTCTACCAAAAACTGCCCCATGTACTATCAGATATAGGACTAAGTAATTTCTGCCTTTTGTATAAGGTTTTCCCAGTAGTCAACACTACACATAATACTGTCACAAATAGTTTTTGCTCCTAATACGTGTATTACAGGCATTTATTTCCTTAGAGATACATTGTCCTTTTAGGTCATATTTTAGACCTGCATGATGATACTATGATGTACTCTCATTACTACCATTGTGTTTTCACTCTGATAGTATTTTATTTTTGCCTTTGGATCATCAAAGCAAATGTTTTACTGCTTACAAGTCATGATTTCTAAGTTATTTTGTTGTTAAGCAGTATTTTTGGGGATGTGTTAAATAACAATTAGTGAGGTATTCATGTGGATTAACATTGCAATTGAGTAATATTAGAAAGCTTCAGATGATGCTGAGCAGTGAGTGATATAAAGTGTAGAATCACATATGCTGTGAAGCATCCTGTTGCAAAGTTAATTATTTTTTAAAACAGTTTTGTCTAATTCTTTCAAATCATGTTAGCCACAGTAGTTGCAATGAAAGATAGATAAGAATTAATTTAAATGTTAATCTTAGCTGGAGTTTAGAAGAAACTACAAGTTCTCTAAATTACTCTCATGCACTACATTTCCACATTATGAATGCACATAGTGTGCAAAATCATCAACACTGAAGTCGGCAAAGTCTAAACAGTAAAAAATATTTCTGAAGAGAATGACTTCTGGAAAGAAATGCATTCATAATACCTTTTCATTTGATTAGCAATTCATTAGCTTATGGCTTCTTGTATCATGTATAATAAAACTACAAGAAACTTATCTCCTTTTTCTATTAGAAAGATACACTTAGATCCAAAGGGAATTGGGGATTTCTTCTCCAGAGATACAGAAAATGTAGCAATAGCTAAGCTATAAGCAGATGAGTTATCTTAGGTCCCAAAATCTATATTGCTATGGTTGTACTGTGTCATGAAAACAAGATATATTAGCCAAGGAGAAGCCTTATGCTGCACAAATTTGTATCTCTTGGTACTTAGCCAGCTTGCTCAGAACTAGCCTGGGTAACTTTACAGCTCTCATGCTTTCTAGACAGCCTTGGAGGTGCTACATACATTTAGTGGAATCTAATGCCATGCGTTAAGATGATCTTGAAGCATGGAGAGGGAGTTAAATGCTTCACTTGGATGATATGAACTGTGTACTTTGATTAGACAACTGAATAAATGGGGAGGAGAGAGGGAAGAGACACTCCTCTGGAATGCTAACAAGAGAGTGAAGTTGCTCTGTGTGCAGTGTGCTTATTCAGGTGTGCTTTAGGGACCTATGGCGGCAAGGGGCCGCACAACGGAGCTCCAAAGGGACACATCATGTCTGTTTTAAACATGAGATGGTACTGAGATGTTCAGCACACACAAATCAAAGATAATTTTCATCACATATGTGCACACAGTGAATTCTAAGGACTTGGAGAAATGTATTTGTTGGTAAAAAGGTTCATCCCACCTTCATATGCTGGCAGTTTCAAGAATACAACACTGCAGCGAGTTATATTTAAGTCACATCGTAGGCATATATTCTGCTTCACAGATCCAGAAATTATTAGTGTTCTAGGCTTTTAGAAAGCTGGATTTTTTTTGTCCCAAAAGACATTTAAATAAAAGTCATGAACATATACTTACACAAAGGTTTCAGTCAGAGTACCTGGCAGAGTTCGCCAGCCTTTTCAAACACACTGGACAGGAGCCCGAGGCTGTGTATTACAACTGAATGTGGCTATAAGTCTAGTATAAGCTTCATCACGGGGAGATGGAACATTAGTTACAGAAATTCTTTGAGGTTTTAATCTGAAAATTGTTATTGCTCTGAGTTTGAGAGCTTGCATAAATAATTTCAAATAATTTCAAAGCCCAGCTTTGACTGCTTCTTTTCTGCAGTTTGCCATTGTCTCCTTGCAGAATTACCTCTTTGGTAAGCATCTATGCATAGTCAACACAGCTTGTGCAGACATGTCAAAGACAGTTTTAAATTAGCATATGCATGAAGCTGAGCTCAGGCTAACAACTCAAGTTTCAGAGCCAGGTTTCTGGAGATTGTAGAAGTGAAATTATTTCTCTCCTTGTCTATGCTTAGCAGCAGTACACAGGACAGGATAGCTCAAGGTATATTCTCTGGTAAGAATCCACCAGTATATATATCACTGTATCTGCCGTGTAAGCAAAAAATGGTAATGAAGCAGCAAAGTAGTCTCACATATAACAATATGCCCCTGGCAACACAGACTGAGAAAGCTATCTTGCCTTTGTGAGTGTTGTATAAAAACACGACTCGTATCCATACCTATTTGTTATTGATGTACCAAACTGCAGTGTATTTATTCGGCATCATTAAACACTTCTAATTTAAGCAATTAACTTTTAGCTAAGTTTAATTTTATTTAAGAAATGTTTGAAGCATTTTCTAGCACTAGTTTTCTCACTTGTTTTTAATGGAGGGATTGTGTCTATACGCCTTAGGAAGCACTCTGCCTGACACTAGAGATGCTGCTCTTTGAATCTTCCTTGCTTCCAATCTGCTGCGCTGAAATCACTGCTGACTATCCACTGAGTAAGGCATAGTTTGGAAAGTTTCATTTGTGTCTTGCCACAACCAGGAGGGAAAAAAAGGCTTAACAATCTAGTTTGGGTTTGTTCTGTTTACTGTGGCATAAAAACCAATATAATGATGCTTAGAATTCTCACATACTAATGACTATGTGTACAGGCACCAATTTACACTGCTTTTTACTGTACATTAACATCTATCAATTCACTCGAGTTAAGTACTGCATACTAATCAGACACAAAAGGCGCATGAAATTGTCCAAATATTTCCATTAAAAAGAAAGTAAAAGTATAAAGAAGCTAGGATAGGGCTTTAAATACTCCATATGGAATCTGCAAAAGAAATGCCCTTAGCTCACCCAATCTGACTCGGGCATTAGACCAGATTTAGAAGACTGTGCAATGTTCTATTCATAGCACTATGACTGCACAATTAAAACATCTGAAGATTCAGCTTTTAAGTAGCTCATTAAAGGTATTTTTAAGCTTTTCCTTTGAAAGGAAAGTTCAACTAAATACAGCAAAATTATTTTGGATGCATCAGTCGGTCCCACTCCATGACCAATGTGTAGCTCCAGTGTCATGCATTTATGCCGGTAGATGTGAAATTGCCATTGTCATTCTAACTACAGCTATAGGCCACTGAGCTTTTACAACAGCTCTATAGCTATTTCTGACTTTGTGGAATGGGGCCAATGTTTTTCTCAGAAATAAAGGTTAGAAAATGAAAAGAGCATTCATTTTATCTCCCCTGTCTCTTCCTGGAGAAGATCGGGCAAGTTAACAGTAAAGAAATTCATCAAGAGTTCTTAAATACAAAGCTCCATCTTTGGCTTAGGAAGTTCCTGAACCCCAGACTGCTTGATAATAGGAATATTTATGGGAGTATATATGTTTTCCCTTCCTTTTCTAGTGTTCCCTCAACATCCACTTTTGGACATTGCCTGAGAAGGGATACCAGGTTAGATAAGACATTAAGACTGACACTGAGAGGCCATTCTCACGTTTTGTGGTTCTTTAGATGTATTTGGAAGTCTGACTTTAAAACAGAAAGACCTCACTTTTTAATAAAGGTAAAGGAGTGCTATAGATGTATGCGGTTTCTTTGAACATACTGTAATTATTATTTCAAGATTTTGCCTTCGGTCTTATTTTTTACATTGTAATGCACCACACCTTTCAAGCACTTAAGCATTCAAAGAGCTGGTGAAGGCAGTTTGGTTAGAAGGTAAATCACAGCTCTGCTGAATGACTTACTTGGGTATTGACTTTAGATGCTGTGTGAAGTGGCGATGCTGAATGGCCTCATTAACAGCTCTGAGGCTTGTGTGCCTGAGAGATGGCACCAGGACAAGGAGATGTTTTATCTCTCTCTAGCAGTGTATGAAATGCTTATTGACTGGGCTGAACCTTAAAAGTCAAGCCATTATAGGCAAATACAAGTTCATGGGCTTCAATCCAGACTAAGATTCACAAAGATAAACATGTATATGCTAATTAATGCATCAGAGTGTATTTAGGCCAAACAGTTAAACAGGAAAGACTGAAACAGGATTGAGCTGCCCAGATGTAGAAGCAGGAGAAAGAAAGGGTAAATAAAGAGTTACTCTAAATAGTTTGTACTATTTTTTTTATCACTTATGAAACTGCATTTGAAAAATAAGCAATCGTAGACTCTGATCAACATGATATCACTTTGAGCTGAGTCACACAACCACTTTTAAGTGAACTCTTGTCTCCTGGTTTTACAGACAGAACCCTGCTGCATAACCCGTTTTAAGTAATTCAAGATGCACCTTAGAAAATCCTTGGCCCAAGGGCAGAAGATTTTTGAAACATTTAAAGTGAATGAAAAAGAACAGGAAGATAAAGCTGCATAGTGGCTCAGACACTAGATTTCTGTGAGGGCAGAAGGAAGTTGTTTTAAAACAGAGACTGTACTTATCAAGGTTAAAAGGAAACATGACATTTTTCAGCATAAAATATGAAGATGGAGGTGAGAGACAGAATCAACAGGTAAAAATGTCTGGCAAGGCCAGATTACATGGTTAAGGAACACAAAGGTATAGGAACAAATTCATGGCACAAGTAAAATATTGTCCTTGGGCTGGACAGATGGTTAACTTTGCTTACTGAGGCTTTAATCCCCGAGTCACTGCCCTCTTTAGATCAGAGCAACTCTTAGAATAGACTGTATAACTATCATAATATTTATATAAGAAACAACAACAGCAGCAATAACAACTATAATAATACTAATAATAATACCTTTTCCTTTTCTAAACTTTTTCAAATCACCTTTTTTCCACTTCATGTGCCACTGATGAAAAAAACTGCTGAGTGCATAAAGAAAATTGCAATTGCATTTTGCTACAATTTCATCCTTAGTCAAGACTGAAAGGCCTTAATGCTAGTACTCTTCAAGATCTGTGCTCCAATGACTTTGATAACAGTCTTCAGCAAATCAGATTTGTTACTGTCTCAATGTATGAAAAGAACAGAAACAAAGTGATGCAGCTGTATCAAGTAGCTATCACTCCTATGTAAAATTGAAAGGTATTGAATATGAATCTGAATTATGTATTTCAAACTGAAATGGCAGAAACAACTAAATTTCTAATATCTAGACAACTGTAATTTCTGTTTGGAATTACTGAATATAAAATTAAATTATTTTTGCCCATATCTTTCAATAAAATAACAGATTTTTACTCCTTCTTACGATAAAAAATTGATCTGTTACAAAATAGTAAGAAAAGTAAACTCTAGTTCATAAGGACTTAAACCAGTGATAGTTAACCTGCATACAATTTATACGGTTATTATAATACTTCTGAATTGCAAATCAGACTACATATGTGTTCTGTTGAAAGCAAAGCAAGCAACAAAAGTGAATCTGTTCTATTCTAAGAGTCACATCACAAAAACATGTAATGCTTCTCCAGTTAAATATAATAGAAATTACTCTTGTAAAAGAGGAGAACCTATTCTGCCCTATTCTACTGAGTCACCGATTCAGAAGAAACACACACTATTTTAAATTTTTCTTTCTTTTTTCTAATAGATTTTATTATTGTGGACAACATGTACCTTGCTATATATATGACATAATGGTATCTTGCATACTTTTTATTTTATTAAGAATTCATCTCCTAATGCTACATATTGCAGGTTTTTTCATGCATGGTTTGTAACTGAGACTATAACCAGAAAATCGTGCTTGTTCACCTGCACAAGGCAGACAGCTGGAAACTGCTGTCCTATCTTCTGAGTGAACTTGCACCAGGATATCCATATGTGCTATATTTGTGCCTGGAAGGGTAGTGATAAAAATTACTGATCATTGCAAAGATCCCTCCTAACTGATGGCTTTTTCAATGTAATTTTTGAACACATTCCACAGTTTAAGTTCACAGAAAGACTTGAGTCACAATGCTGAAGGAGAAAAAAGCCAGGACGTAGATTTCAGAGCAACAGTTTTGTAATATATTGAAGTTGTACAGTTACAGATGTCCACTTTTCTAGTTTTAACTCTCTCTCAACTCTAAATTAAATAATGAGATATATTCTGAAAGTTACTTCTGTTTAAGAGTCCTAGACATCTGGGGTTTATGATAAGAAGCCCTTTACAATCTTCAGCAAAACAGAATATGGGGAGATAGAGAGTGCAGCATTCAGAATTCATTATCACAGTCACTGTAAGAGCTGTGGCAATTTTGTGTAGCTAGCTGTTAGAAACACGAATCTAAGTTGTACACAGTAACTTTAGAACAGACTAAAACCTGGAAGCTCTCTCTGATGACTGATGACTGTGAAATCAAATATCATCCGAGTAAAAACCAAGAGTACAGCACAGAAAAGGTATGCAAGTTGAGTATGATATGACAGAGAACACTAGGAATCTGTAATGTGCTTAAGCCATAAGAACTTTAACTTAAACTGGAAAGAAGAAAGTGAAATAATATTTCTTAAATCCTTCTGTGCAACACAGCTTACTTCTTGTGGTTAGCCAGCAAGCTGGCCTTTCCAGAGATCTCTCCAGGTTGCACCAGATAGCAGCGAGTATCACAGCTAGCAAAATGCCATAGCAGACTGCCATCTGATTAGAACTGTACCATTTCATTTGCAAAGTCTACTTCAGTTACAGATTAACAGAAAGGATTTAAATTATTGAAGGAGAAAATTAGTAGCTGGTAAAAGAAAGGTAAGAAAAAAGCATGCTGGAAATTATAGGGAAACCTCAGGACCTGATTATACTATATGTTTTAGCTTTTGCAGAGGGTTTATCATTTTTATGTGAGAAGTCTCATCAAGACCAAATATACTTTCCAGAGATTATTAACTTGTCCAATGAAAAAACATAGATATTTAACTGAATTGTAAGTCAGCTCAAAGCCTCTGAAGTCAAGTCTCAAATTTACATAGCAAGCATGACGAAAAATGTGACCTAATTGGAACAGTGGAATTATAATCTAATCTATTTAACTTTTTTTTGTTGCCACTGTAGAACTGGTAGTAAAAGCATGGGAACTGGTAGTAAAGGCATGGGGTGATAATGTCTTTTCCCTTTTTTGCTAGACATCTCACTCCTCATCTGCTTCAAGATCTACTTTACCAGCAGATCCTTCCTGAATAGTACCCGTGTTTAATCTGCAATACATGAAACAGAAAGGATGGGTAGAATCCCTTGCCAAACTTAAAACAAACAGCAAGTTCCAACAGCTCCTCCAGTCATCCCTTTTACTACCCAAAGGCGTACAAAAGTCAGGTAACTGTTGCGATTAAATTTCTTTAGCAACATTAGATCCAGCAGGCCCAAGAGTATTTTTTGTATTCCCATACCTAAATACATGCATTAAGCACCATAAACCCAGTATTATAGAGCCCTTTGTAAGGATGGGTAGATTCTACAGAAAAAGATCTGTGTGTCAGTCAGCAATAAAAGCTTTCTTGAATTTCTTCCACCTGGCCTTAACTGTAACCCTAGTCACTTCTCAAATTGTTAAGGCTCATAAACCCTTTCACTGGAAGTGTGAATAAGCAGAAAGGTTTCAGTATCAAAAATACGATTAAGAGCAGCAAGTCTTAGTACACCATCTGCAGTGATCGAACTTAAATATTTATTATGTAAGTTCCACTAAGGAATAGTCAATGAGGTTTGTCTGAGAGCAAAGGAGACGTCACAGGAGAAAGCTGTGTCAAGCAGCTTGTGACAGTATAAAGAGACTACAGAAATCTATGCATCCAAGGAGAGAGCTTTCAGGCAGTGGAAGTTGAAATATAGCATTCAGTCACTCTCAGTTTCATGAATACACACTGGATTATTACATGAAAGGAAACTGCAGTTCTAGCAATTCTGTGTACTGCAATCCAGGTGTGTTTGCTGCCAAGGATGACCTCCTGACAAGCACCTTATTTTCATCTCAATGCCCTGGATTCTCAATTATATACTTTATAATTGCTTTGACACAATGAATACAGATTTCCTAGAATATTGTCTGATAGTTTGTGCTAAGAGCAAGTCCCCAAAAATAGAATGCCTGGTTTCAAAAAGAGGCAGAGACTGCTCTTGTTCCTTTTTCTCTGTTTCTTAAAGGTCTATTCTCAGCTGTTAGACTGCTAACTTTCTAACAGTCATCTTCACTTCCAGAGGCATCCAAGGATCAACAGCTATATTATGAATAGGTTCTCAAGTGTTCCGTGCTTCAGCTTGTCTCTTGTGCAGACTAATACTGCTCTGCCAGTGTTTATTCAGCAGTTGCCATTGTCTGACACAATGGGCCTGGGTTACCATTTATCAGACTTGTTCTTCCAGCTAGTCTACATTCCTTGTCCTTGACACTTCCAGGATCGGGAGATACTTTATAAAGATACTTCCTGAGCCTGCCAAAGGGGCATGCTCCCCTCTTCAAAAACAATAATCACTTTCATAATAAATTTAAAGCTTTAACAAATGCTTTGAAAAATATTTGATTAATAGCCTTGATATAATTATCTTTTTCTTTTTATGCTTCTTGGTCCAAGAAAATAAAATATCACCTTCCTACATTCTAGCTTGATCTTCTTATATCTTTTCCAAAATTTTCATATGTGTAACTTTGCCACTCTCTCCAAGTTCAGTACAAGCTTTGTGGAGTAGCTTTATTAAGAAGGAGTTTAAGGGTTTTGCATTGTGCACAAACTATGTGTAAAAATTATTAAAATGCAAAGGCTAGAAATTCAGGACAATAATTAAAACACTTTAGAACTAAAATGAAAAAGTAATTCAGCTAGCAAAATGTATTTTTGCTTAGGAAAATCTCTGACCGGCTTTTATAACTCTTCTCACAACCACATTTTTAATCTGTTTCATATGTACTTGGCTAGAGGTTCTCAGAATCTGTTCACAGAAGACAGGTATGCTCAGTAAACCAATTATCATAAAGCTCCTGATTCATTCATCCTTAACTGATATAACTATAAATAATCCTTTCACTATCAACTGGAGATGTACTGAACAGTATGAATGCCCTCTGCAGGTGGAACACAAAACCACTGTAATTCTGGACTTCATTTCAGTCTGCCTATGTAAGTGGGAGCTACATAAACAGGTCTACACTAGTCCTTGTCAGCCTGACACTGACAATTTTAAATGGTACAGTAGCATCTCCAGTTATCGTTGATAGGCAGTTTATAATCTATCACACACTTTTCACCAGTCACCAAGGCAGACTGTGTCTATACTGCTGAATTAGACAGGAACACAGAGCCAGATCAAACCCTGGTGTGCTTTGACTGTACCAGCTACTATTCTTTCCCATACCTTCTGTATAATGCTACCTATCTTTTACCAGTTGCATGAGGTGCTGTGCATCCTTCCCTTAATTCTAAATATTTGCACACATAAATTATGCCTACAGCCAGAGCAGTGCTCTATTTTGTCCAGGGGAGATGAAGGACCAACTGATGTATACTGTGGATATAACCAGTTCTGTGCCATTTGGCCTCTGATCTACAGACCAGTCTCCCCTCTCTAAAGCCTCAATAACCTACTGCAAGAGCCAGGTTTTGAAATAATCAATACTGCATTTTCCTGAAGGGCCAATTTAGTGTGGGGGACAGCATGTTAGGTAGCACACAAGCATCAGGTGAAAAGAGCTTCCTGTTGAAGCTGTTATCAAAACAGATGCTAAACCACCAGGCTTGTATAGGCCTGCTCTGAGCCTACTGCTGTCTTTGTCCACTACATGTTGCCAGAGGTTTCAGAGCCTGTGTCACAGCAATCTCCTATTCTTTACAGAAAAACAGCAGTCAGCAACAATTGCATGCCTGAACTCCATGACCCTCAGCCCCATGACCTCCATCTCAGCATATTCATGCTGGTTGTCTGACTGACCAAGTCTACTGTGGATGAGATCAACAAAAATATAAATATATGCTCTCAGTTTAAGAGAAGGATGATCTCATCCGTTAGCCAAAGATGAATGTGAATAAAACTGTTTGAAGATAATTATGAAATCAGAGCAGGAAACAAGGTTTTAAACACAGTCTTTACTGGAACAAGAAGACTGATGAACATCATGTGGAGCGTAGTAAATGTCATATGCAACAAGAGTAACAAAGCAACAAAAGCACTAACAATCAAAACCAGAAAAAGATGACAGTGTGACAGAGAAAGATCTATGGCCATGCTTAACTTAGTCACCATCATTTTTGTTATTTGCACGGGAGCTTCTGACCTCTTTCATAAGAACATGCCCGAAACATCTTGCCTTGGGGTAGATTGACTCTAATGGATGGCCTTGACTTCCAGCTGCCCATGAGCTGCAGCTTAACTTCATGTGCAGTACAGAGTAGTAGGTGTATTCAAAGACTCCGGACCTAGACAAATTACTTGCTTGTACTTGTACCTAACTCAACCTAACAGAAGTTCAGGTAATTCATACAGTCCACAAAATCAGTACACGCAATTACAACGCCTGTTTACTAAAAACAGGAACAAATTACTTCATTCCTATATTTGAGAAAGCAAAGAGCAGTATTCTACATTCAGGAGCCTTAGCTGCCAGTAGAGTAAGAGCTAAGGAATAGAAAACTGTTTGACCAGCTTTGAGTTCAAAGACATGTCATAGCATATGTAGCTTCCAAACTGGATTATTGTAACATGGCAGTTACAAAAATACTTTCCTTTTTCTGTCCATGCCTACAGCTTACCAGTCAGGCCCATATACATGGCTTTGGACTTCCTGGGTAGTCTGATCCCTTCTCAGTCTATCAAAGGTCTTGAGTCATACATTTAAGTTCCATGAAAATCACATTGTATGTATGTACACACAGTTTTGAATTGAATCCTGATTTACATTTCAGCAATTTATTTTTCTTCTGCTGGAAATGCAGCAGTCTCAGTAGCTGACATCGGAAAACCTAACAGAGACATGCTTCTCATGGATGCTGCAGATGTGCCAAGAAATAACCAAGGCCTGTGCAGATCAACCATCAGAGCTGTGATTACTTGAAAATACTTTTCTGAAGGTCTCGTATTAAGGCGCCTCCTTTTATGTGCAACCTAACAGAGAACAGATAAATCCTTACATTTTCTCCCCTGACACATCTGTTGAAACACTAATAGAAAGATTATTTTTAAGATTAAGTCTATGACAACAGACTTAGCAGCAAGAGAAACAGACCAGTACCTTGTTTTATTTGCATGTTGTTTTCCAAGTTTTTCTTGTTTCTGAGCTGCATTTTCTGCTTTCCGAAGAATGCACAAGTGCTTTTGATTTTGTGTGTATGCCCATATAAAATTTCTGCTCCCTAAACTCCAGTGTAGTGCACACTGCCTGCATTTTCCTGGAAATTATGAAGCCCAAACTTTGTAATTTGTCACAGACTTCTTACATTAATTGTGAATTCTGTAGCTGTCTCCACTGATACGCAAGTTAGCACTGTATACAACATGCCTGTCCTGCCAAAGACCAATCTAATTCATCCTTCCCTCACAAAATGTCATCACCACTACACCCTTGTTACTTTTTTTTATTTTTCATCAAATTTCTTTCTCTGTTCCACTACAGCTACCTCAAGGCAGTTACTGACAATGTTAAGCTTTTACTAGTCAAACAAATCATCTTCATTAACTTGCCAATATACTTAATTAAAAATAGAGTATAAACCTTGGGTGGGGTTTACACAGCTCCCAAGTTAGGTTCATCTTCACACTCTGTAAAATAAACAGAAGTGGGAATTTATCAAAGTGTCTGCACGTGAAATATCCAAGAAAGCAGGGACTGTAAAGCTGCCAAGTTTCAAAGTACCTGGGCATGCCATTCACAGAATCTGCAATATAGCACGTCAACAGGTTGTCACAGCCATAGACTGAAAGTTAGCAGGATGGCAGAGTATGTTAAACTTACTGCATTTTAACACAGGCCAAAGCTTGTTTTCTGAATACAGAATTAACATTGGATTTTCTGATTTGCAGAAGGTTTTATGGTTAATGGACTGTGTGTAAAATTCCCAAGGCTCTTAAGATTACTGTGTATCATTGCAGCTAAACTTCAGTTCAAGTAGAGAATTTTTCTATTTTTAAAAAAAAGTTAATAACTATCATCTGCATCTACCATTACCCCTCCAAATACGATTAAATTTATGTTTAAATCTACAAGACAAAGCATCTCAGTGTCATTATGAGAAAAGCCAGAGTTTAAAGGTAAAGCTGTTCACATTTGAACTGAAATTAATATAAGATAAATGACAAAATTCAACACAACAATTATTGCTAGAATAAACCCCAGTGAGGTTTCAAAGACTGATTTCCATAAATTGTTGGGTATTCTTTTCTTCTATCCTTAGTCACAGTTCTACTTAATGAAGGAATGTGTGTAATAGCCGTTCTATTAAAAAAAACCCAAACAAAACAAATTCAAACAAATAAAAACAAACAAACAAAAAAAAGAACTGAAAATGCATCACTCAGTTCTGATGCAACTAATTTTCGAGCACCATCTGCTGGTCTGCTTCTAAAACAACAACCAAATGTCCCAATTGCTGGTAACATCTGAGTATTCATCAGGTCTGTATTGACTTATCTGTTTCATGTTTATTAAAAGCTCCCACGAGTCATGCATTAGCATCATACTACAGGAAAGAGCATAATTCATGTAATAATGGATGGCTATAGAGGGGACATGTTGGGAAGTTTAAAATGCCTGATGTTACAAACACATTCCGAATTTCCAGCTTATAACTAAATAAAGAACAAGAACAATGCTGGGGGTTTTTTTACTCTAGTTTTGAAAGCTTTAACCATCAGTTGAGAGTACTTGCAAATTTTCAACGAAGTTCCTTACTCAGCTCCAGGAGTCTCCTTTTTTGATGCCCTACTAAAATTTCAGGATGTTTTTCTTGTTGCATCCTGCTTTAGTTCCAAGATATAACCCCTCTTGGAAGCACCCTACAAGTTTCACAGTCTTCTAAGGGAAAAAAATTACAATGGAATATCCATCTAAGGAAGAACTGCACTCTAATAAAAGAAGGTGGGAACAGATGACCAGTAATTAACAATAAAAAGTAGCATGCATCAGAACTCAGAAAATCTTTCAGACCGAATTCTGCTCCAAGAAGTCCAGAGTTCTTTACTTTTACACATTGAGTTATGTGTGTATTAGAGGAAATAGTATTCCTATCTCCTATTCTTGTCTATTATCTATTGCATTTTGAATGCTTAGATTGATTTCCTGGTTCAGCTGCTGTTTAACAGGAGCAGAAGCTGCCAAAGTGAAAGATCTGTTTCAAGTTTCTTTACATCTCCCTGCATTTCCCTGCCTTTTTAGTCAATGCTTGCAGTGGACTTCAGAGTAGACAGAGATGACTAAATCAATCCCAGATGCGTGAATTTGTTTACAGCAAGCAGAGTAGTTAATATTTTTCTGTTGTTATGCTTAGGCAATACAAGATTGGATATACACAGAAAGTAGATAAAACTATTTGTCCTTTATTTAAAACAACAAGCTTTCTCTGCCATGCTATCGGTATTGTTCATGTGCAAGAAATTAAATGCGTTCCCTTGTTCAGTTTCATGAGTAACTTCTCCCTAAGTCCTGTGGCATGGGCCTTCAGATCACCTGCAGATCCACAGGAGCCACAGCTACACCATTCCCTCTGTTCAAGCTTCTCACACTTCCGTCTCTACCTGCAAAGTCACAATACTCATTCAGCTTGCTCACTCTCATGGTCTTTTCCTATTGCAGTGCCCTGTACACCACTTAATGCAATAGACCAGAAACACAGGGCTGAAGGGAGAAACTGTGAGGAAGAAATGTACATTTTGCCAGGGGTTTCCACTACTTTTGTATCTGAACTTAAATTAAGAAAATTGACAGTGCTTCATACTTCTATGGTCTAGATCCCATTCCTTTCTCTCAGTGGGCTGGTTTAAGACTGCTGCATCCACATGCTTTTCCCACAGCTGGGACAAGTACCACAGAACCCACCAGCAATGATTTGATATGCCATCAATTCTATATTTGCATTTCACCATCGAGGCCTACCCTTCTTTTATAAAATCTGGATTAAATTACATCTGATTTCTGAAAGACTGAAAATGTCAATTATCCTGTGATAACTGGGTAACTGTACACTTATCCCACCTTTCCAGGAAGACTTCATGGTTATGAAGTGCCTGGAATGACCAGCACACTACAGATTATTCTTGGATAAGTAGATTTCTGCACAAAATGTGCTATATCATAACCTTTTTGCATAGTTTAAGAATTGCTGTCCTCTTAGAAAAGATAATATTCCATTCCACTGCCCAGTCATTAAATGGGAACAGATACAATATATACTGTTAAATAAATGAATGGGAGTCTGAGAACACCATTTGTCTCATGCTGCAGGCAGACTAGCACTGTTACAAAAGTTTGGTGTCAACATACAGCATGCCACTAACTTAAAATGCAGGGAAACACACTGTTATGGTATTGTCTTATATGTTACCTCCTTCAAAATTTACTTTTAAGGATCTCTCTCTTTAGGGATTTCTCTCTTCTCTAGAAGACAGCTAACTATATAGTTCAGGAAAGATAATAATCCTTCTTTGAAAACTCCTGTTATTTTAAGATGTCTATTATTCTATAGTAGGCTGATGCTAAGAATATTAATGCAAAAAAAAAAAAAAAGAAAATACTTTGCACTTCGCACATCAGAACACTGAACTGTGATATAAAAGGACCTGATTCAAAAGAGAGACAATCCTTTCTGTGAAAAAATAAACCATAGAAAAACTAGAAAGAGAAGGAGCAAATAAGCAGAAGGGAATTTATGTGACCGGAACATTGTTTGCATGTGCTCATGTTTTATCATTTATTTTCCCTTTTTTTTTAATGTGAGTGCCTAGTCAAGTGACTTCTTCAGTCAGACAGCATGGGAAGATATTTGTCACTTCTCAGTAACGTATCTCTTGCAATATGATAGAAAAGAGCCTGAAAATTACTTGCTGAAGTTCATTAGAAACATTCCTTTGTGACAGAAAATGATATGGTGAAAGGAAAAATTTAGTGTTCACTATAAGGGAAGGAGTTTTAAATATACATCCCTGTAATCACATAATTTTGTTGCCTTGTAGGGTATATCCTTTTTTTCCCAAGCAGTCAGTTTGAGCTTTAAAACATTTGTCTTTTGTCCTCAAAATTAACTTTCCAAATGGGTTGATATGAAAGATGGCCAAAATTAGGCAGCAGTCACGCCATCAAATGTCACAACCCCAGCTATTCCTTCTTTGATGAGTTAATCATCATTCCACAAGGGCCAGAACTGCCCTGTTGAAACATATTCTTTATAATAGACAAGGTACTGCTTTTTCACAAGAGTTTTCATGCAGCACTGCAAAAACTAGAATAACTACTAACCATTTTGACTACTAATAAGGCATGTGACACCCATGTCCTTTTCTGAAGAGCCACAAAATGCAATGAACCATACATCGAGAAGATATCTTCTAAACTTTTTTTCCCCCAAATATAACCAAAAATAAAAGCAAAGGAACTCTCTGTCACCCAGTGATGTATTTATGTTACTCATTCATGACTGGAGCAAGATATAATGATAGAGAAACAGTGAAGTATGGCTAAAGTATAATAATTACTGCTTATGTCACTGGCACCTAGTGGGCCCTGTCATCAATCAGAAGCCACTGTGCTAAGGAGTGCATGAATACAAAGGAAAAAAATAAGACAGCCCTGCCTCTAGAAACAAAAGTCCCAAGAGGTGGTTACAACATCCCGCCATGCAATCTCAGGCAGGCACTCTTGGCAAGACAGCAAATCACCACCGTCAGCTTTCCTGCCTCCATCAAGACAGAGGACACTGCTGAAGAGTCTGCCAGGTGTGCTGCTTGTGGCAGACATAAGCTGCTCACTGAAAGATGATTTACCTGACCCCATCTCAATGCAGGTTTTACAGAATGACATCTGTCATTTATTCCTACAGTGTCTAATAGTAATTTTCACTTGTTTCTAACTTTCTTTGTCTTTAGTTCATTACTTCTGTATTTGTATTAATACAGTAATTCCATGAATCTTGGTGGGAATTTCCAGTGTCTAGAGGATACTGTCTCTTTCAGGAAATCACATGTGAAAATTCAGACCTTCCTGAACTTTTCTTGAATGCAATTTTGGAATTCCATACAGCAGCTATAGGTTTTCCATATGGTATTGTCTTATGAAGCACCTAGAATCTGAGAGAACGGAAAGGTAAGCAGAAAGAGGAATAACCATATAGTCTACTTTCTCTCCATGAAGAGTTTTGAGTTATGTATTAAGCATGCACCCGAATTTCATCTTCTCCAACAGCACTGAATGACAGAAACTGGAAAGCTTCTACTTATTTCCTTCACTTGCCTGAATTCAAATCCTCAATATTTTAGAATTTACACCAGTTTTTTTAAAAAAAAAAAAAAGAAAGAAAAATAAAACAAACAAACAAACAAGCCAAACCACAAGAAAAAAACAACCAAACAAAAGAGACCCAACAACAACAACAAAAAACCAACCAAAAAAACCCCACCCCACACTTTCTAGGCCAAAACTCAAGAATTGCTTTTAAAATTAGATCTCCATATAACAGAACTACTAAAATATATAACTCTTCTGTGCATTAAGTTTGAATTGTTCAATCTCATGTTTTGCATTCATGATACATTTGTTTACTCTGCCACTTTTATTACTTTCTCCCTTTTACCCCACGTTCCCACCAGAGTCTAAATAAATCCTCACACTACTTATAAGTTTTGTTTTCCAGTGAGTCACAAATACTAAATAGTGTATTTAGTAAATAAATATCCTTCCCCTATCAGATGCAGAAAATGTATGTAATGTATGTACATTATATGAGATATAAAAATTTTGCGTGTGAAAAATATATAGAAATATGTTCATTTAGCAAACCTGAGACATTTTGCTCCCCCCTCCAGAGAGAAACTTGAGGAGGAAGGAAAATTCCCTAGGGAGTCTCAGGTAGTACATAGGGTTTGGTCATCTGACAAACTTTCAGGAGGAAGTATTTTGTGAATGCTCAGAATTCTGTGATTGATAAGAAGCACACTCAGCTCTAGAAAGTCATAAACTGCCTGCTTAGCTCCTGTGAGAATGGTAATTGTACATCTGGTGTCCTGAAATGCCTTCTCAGCTGGAGAGAGGAACTTGGAAAAATAATGAGTCACACTGCCAGCTTTTGATGTGAAAATCCTGCCAGCAAGTGCTTGTGGAACATTCTTCTCCCTGTATGCACTCTGTGAAGTTCTGTCACCACTGAACATTTGGAGTTGGGGATATTGCTACTCCCAGTACTCCTTCCACTTTTGTGCACAGCACACCTCTGCTTGAAGCACTAAGATTGTGGTGATATGCTGCACATGCCGAGGCCAGTGAGAGGTTCCCAATAGATTTTGCAATTTTATTTTGGGGAGTCTTAAGTGTTTGCAAAAAACAATGGTTATCACAATTTTTGTTATGATTTATTATCTTTCTGTATTCAGACCTCCTAGGTTCTAAGAAAGGATTTACCAGATTTGCTATCATTTGTCATTTCAATAAAGGTAAATTGCACTATGTAACATTGGAAAGGAAGGGACTGTAGGTTTTATAAAGCCATCAGGCAAATAGTAGTTAACTTTAAATTCCGGCTTCCTTGACACCTGACTTCCCATTTTCAATATACTTATGGCTGGGAGAGGCTCATCATCACCTGGAAATTCATGAATGAAAACCACTGAGCATATGATTACATGAATCCAATTAGTTTTGGCAAAAGAAATTTCTAAGATCAAAAGAAGCTTTATCAGAACTGAAAACATTTAACTGACCATTACTACTTCAGAATTTACACTTCAAAAATTAAAAAGAACAGCAAAAAAAATTATTTAAATTTTCATTCGTAAAGTAGAAAAGCATAGAAAGACTTCATAAAGGACACACAAACATGATTTAATATAAACACAGCCTCAGTAGAATGAAATGGAAATTATTCCATTGACACGCTGCAGCAAAGATAGCTTATAATTACTACCTGAAACAAGGTAACCTATTTCAACAGTAAAAGAATTATGATTGATCAAAAAGATCTCATTAGCAGTCACAAAGAAATATTATTTAGGTTTAACTCCATTTGGCATAGAAGAAAGTGAATCTATTCAGTAAAAATTCACCCACAACTAAGACAAAATCAGCTATTACTGAATCTAAACTGGTGAGAAATATTCTCTGTGAACAGTATCAGGTACCTGGAGAACAAATAAATTATCACCCTCAAGGTTGACAGTATGTAGAGAAATTAAAGCAGAATAATACTCACACTTCTCTCTAATTGCTTTACAACTTTAAAAAAACAAACAAACAAACAAACAACAAAAACCCCCAGTAATATTTAAAGCATGGAAGCACTACTTTTAGAAAGTGTGTTATTCTTACAAGTATTATCACTATCTAGTGACCCTTGCTTAAAGATCTATTTAGCTGGAAGTCTTGAATGAAATAGCTTTGTCATGAAAGATGAAGTGAAGATAAAACCCATCCCCATTAAGCGGCATAAAAATGAAGAAGCATTATGCATCTAGTTGGCATGAGGAACCACAAGAATAACAATAATGCAAAAATTAACTCAAGTACACATTTTGATTTGATAACATTTTCAAAATAACAGCATTGATATGACTGAGGATACTCAAATTACTTAACCTCAAATTACTCCTATTCTATAGGCATGTGAGTCTATTTTTATATATACTTAAGTATATATGTATACATACACATACAAATATATATATATATATGAATCCTTAATGTTAAATGAATTTTGGAAAACATAATAATCACCAAAATTTGACAAAACATGACAAAATCATTAGTCATATACTGAAAAGAATCAAAGGACTAGAATGATAATCATGTTTAGAATGTTAGTTTCAATTCAGTTTGAGAAATAATTAATAATATTATAAATGTAAGAATTGAGCTGCAATGTAATTTCCCTCTTCATCAATCTTGAAATTTTTGCAAAGACTGCCTAGTTGAATCTTTAAAAATTTACTCCTGTGGATTTATTCATGCAATATCTTTCAATTAGAAGACCACATATTGTAACAATTACAATTAAATTGTATCAGTTACAGTTCAGTCAGAATACAAAATTGCCATTGGCTCAAGAGCCAGTAGAAGGGAAGTTTCAGCTGTAAAGGACAGTTACTGCAAAATCAAAGACAGAATTAATAAGGGTCTGTTGTGGTGAATGAACCAACCAGGGGGCCACAGAGTCCAGAAAAAGAGGTTTGGTGGGCTGGTACCAAGGAGTGAAACCCCATTCTGTGAAGATGGCTTCTGCCTTTGAATTCCTAGGATTCCTGAGGGGCGGTTCGGTCTACAGCTGACAGACACCCCTTGTATCCCCTAACGGAAAGTAGCCAGACATTCCCCACCTTTCTCCTCTTCCTATAGGTCCCTGCTGTGCCATCCCGCCCCCTTCCCTGTATCCCTTTAAAAAGCCCCTCAGTCTCTTCTCTTGTCCTCTTCCTATCCGGTCCCCTTCAAGGGAGCTTCTACAATAAACCCTTGGAACATCGGCCGAAGGAGCCTCCTCTGCTCATTTGTTTCTGGCCACGCCTGGGCTATCCACAAGCCCCAGGCACGCTGGGCTTTGTGCCCTCCACCGTACAAGCTGGAAGGCTGGCTAGCGAGGCACCGAGGTGCCCCGGGGTGTTCTACCTTTGTGTGGGACACGCCTGGACCAAGCTGTGGCCCTCCCAGCCCTGCCAGCGTGCCAGCGTATTAATATAAGGGTCTTTCAATTTAATAGCAGAATTGTAATACACAGAAATCCAGACATACTTTTTCTCAGGACTTCAAAAAACCCCCATACTGTAGTGTGCTAATAAATATACATGAAAGATTATAAAATTAATAAAAATAAAGTAAAATCAATGAAATGTGGGAGATGTTTACATTCCAAAACATTTAATTTATAGCTTTTAAACAGCATTGCTGACTAAGTTAAAAAAATGCAACCTTTTTGGTAGGCTTGCAAGTTATTCAAGTCATGTCTACTGAAAGGCACCTCTGAGAATTTGTGTTTCAACAGTTAAAACTGAAGTCTTACCTGAAAAAGGATGGCAGCATAAAATCAAGTATGTAAATATAGTTATACAGTTTAAAATTCTTAGTGCATCTCAAAACACAAAAGCTCTTTATTCCACTCTCCTTTAAACTGGCATGTATGGCTCTCTTATGAGATGTGCCCAATCTAGTCTGGAGGTTGGTGTGCTACCTATGGTGGGAGTGTACTGTTGTGTAAAGAAACATTACTAGAGGAGCAGTAGAACATTTCTTTTCCATGGCTACATTCCTGGGGATGCAAGACAGTCATAACAAACCCAGCTGCCATCACTAGCACACCAAGAGCAAGAATCAGGCAGGATATGAGGTTATCTGAATGGTTCCACCGCTCCTTGGACAGCCTTAGATAACACGCTGATGGGATGATAAAAACAAGTGGAGTAGCACTCAGAATTCCCTGTGTGTGGGAAAGAGCAATAGAAAAAACCTCATAAACATGTTTATTTAGATGTGAAGAACAAAAACTTAAATTTTTAAACAGTTGTGATTTAAAATAATTCAGATTTATTTAAATGCTTTTGCTTTGCTGATACAGAGTAATATTTTAACATTGCAAGAAGCATTAAATCTGATTACCCAAAGTTTCTCAGCTTAAGAGATAGAGTAAAAGTTCAAACATAGTTCTTCAATACTTTGATGGAATTAAAATATTTAAGGTAATTCCATGGAGGAGTTTAGACATAACACTGCCTCTTAAAAGAATAATTTTTTTAAAAAAAGTGGAAGCATCATGTAGCAGTTCAAAGAATTCTGATCATTTTTGACATTTATAACCAGATTTAGGTTGACCTCCCTATGAAAGCAAAGCTCCCTTTGACAGAGTAGAACCTTTCCTCTCACTAAAAATTCAGCTCCTCTTTAAATGCTCTCTTAGACAGGGACAAATAAAAAACACTTAAAATTCTTATTATAGTAAAGTGACTGCAGATTAACATATGAGTTACATGCCAAAAGAGAGTAATTTTATATAGAAATTTTGAATGTTTCTTTTGTCATATACTTAACAAATACTATGTTTCAATTTAATTATGGTGAGATAGTAATCCAGCCTAAGTAATAACTTTACATCATCATTTGTACAAAAGTTCCAATATTTTTATGGTAGAACCTGTTAACAGTCATCTGCACAGACATCAGAAAGAGGTACAAGCACAACCTATCTTCTCCATGAAAATTAAGATTTAGGTCTGTGAAGTAACACAAACCAGCATCCCAGCAAAAAAGTAACAAAGCAAAATCTGTGGCCCTTTGACTCCCATATGACCGAATAGTTTCCCTGGGAAATGAGCCCAAGGCAAATGCAATGGTTTGTGTTTTGTTCTAAAGCCAGAAAGCAGGAAAAGAGTAAGCAGGGTCAGAGAAATAGTACCAAATGCCATCTGTGGTGAAGAGTCAAAAGAAAACTCTTCAGCTGAACAGAAAGCCAGCTGAAAAGACAGATCACCTTTCTTTCACATGTACTCTGTCTATTCATTTTTCTCTGCTGCTGGATGTCACAACTGAACAATCTTTCTAAGCACAATTATTACATCCAATAAATACCTACAGTTGTATTGTCAAATTCTCTTTTAAAAAGAAAAGAAAAAAACCACAAGATAAGAGCTACCCATGTAAAAGCCTGGCTATCAACTTCTATTTGTAACTGAATAAAGCTATCAGCTTGCCTACTGACTAAATCCTTAGGAAAAAAAACACTGCATTGATGGAATGCTTGCTTTTGAGGGAATTGCATATTTCCAGTGATCATTTCTGTGGTCTTGCTACTACTGGTTCTTTCTTTCTACCTCCCTCTTTGTTTTTTGCCCCTTTGGCACAAGGCAGTCACTAGAATCTGCCCCCATGGTTAGTAATTTGCCAACTTCATCAGAAGCAGGGACTAGAGACAGAAATGCTAAATTCAGTACCACTATACAGTTTGGGTGAGTATTTTAGTGATTTCTGCTGTGGCTTAAATACATTTGGTAAGTTATAGCCACTTGCCATATCTACAAAACTGTTCTAAAACCCTCCCCAACCATATGAATTTTACTTCTTGAACTTCTTTTCACCTTTAGTTATCTGATTTTGAAGCAGTAATTCCTTCTTCTTCTAATGCTACTACTAACTACTATGTCAAATTACATAAGATTTTCAGTAGATCTATGGATTTTATAAAGTTCTGTTTTATTAATAAGTGATTTATTAAATAAAAGAGTATACAGGTTCACTTACATTCAGCTCTAAAACTATTCCAAGGCAATCATACGCTAATGATATACCAGTCGCCACAGCAATGATAACTACTGTCACAACAACATGGAAAACTGTCGAGAGATTCCCATGGAAAAACACATTGGCAATCACCTGAAACAGAACCACAATTTTAACCCTTGACTTTTCTCCTTATGTTATCAAACGGCTTACTCCAAATCTTCTAACCTTAGGAAACTAAAGGAATGGGTGACAATACACTGGCTGAATTTTACTCACCTGGCTTCAAGAAAACATTTTCATCTGCTTCCAAAAATAACTCATAACAATCATTACTAAAATTGCAGAACACTTGGCAGAATGACTTAGTTATACCTATAGGACTTTAGGATTTACTCTTTTCTCATTTTCCCACTACAGAATAAATCCACTTACAATTATTTATTGAATAGATGCATTTCCTAGATGGAGATATTTCTAAAAAGCAAAACTACTAAGCATGAAAAGTACATATTTCTGGCTATTCTCACATAGTAACAACAGTGTCATTTATGCCAAATTTGGAATTTTAAGCAGTCCTGATATTATTAAGTAATTATTAATATAATTTTGAATAATATTATAATAAATATGAAACAAAATTATATGGATAGTGTCTGAACAGTACAACTAGTCCCCCATACTCACTGCATGTAGCAGGATAAAATATGCAGCTATTTATCACAGATCAACCATAGACTTCAGCTACAATATGTATTAATAAAGTGAGAATATCATTAATATATAAAAACAGTGTTAAAGGGAAAACATAATAAATTCTTACCTCTCTGGTCACAAAACATTCAAGGGGGAAGGTCAGAATTACAGTAACTCCATAACAAAACCTTCCAAATGTAGCAAGGTTGTCATCTCTACAGTAGTTTTCAAATATATCTCCTGAAGTATAGCAAAACACCAATTAGCTTGAACTTCACATAATTTACGAATATTTGCAACTTGAAGTGCAGGTTATTGGAGTTACTGGAGTAACTGAGATTTTCTGATCCCCTCTTCTGACATGTAACTAGAAACTAGTTACAGTCACAAGTTATGTTCAGGACCAACTTTTAGCCTATCCTGCTGGCAGTGTTTTTACCTCAAGTAGCATTTATCTTCAAAAAATATTTTATAATACACATATCAGAGTTTTTTATCTGTCATCTTTCCTGTAACATAGATTTTGTATGAGATGCCAGGTTTTGATTAAATAAATATGCAACAGATTCAGAAGGAAGCTTGTGTGTAAAAGATAAATTTTTCCTAAAAACTCCTAGAACAACAATTACACAAAAAAAGGTGAGAGTTACCTGTGGAGAACTGCTTTTCCCTGATAGTATCCAATCATAGATAATAAGCTGTAGAGAAGAATTTCATGTATTCGGACCCGAAAAGCCCATTATAAACATATGGATTATTACCTAGCAAATCTTCTTATATCTAAAAACAAAAGCATCACTACAAAATTCAAATCATCCTGCTTGGTGTTTACCACGAAGAATCTGTAATAATGATCTCTGAGGCACAACAGACAGTGCAAGACAGTGACCAGGTGATCTATCAGTTCTTTTTTATGTGATCACGATGCTGTCTCGTGATTTACTACTTTAGGGATCACAACAGCACTGAAGAAGCAGTAAGGCGCACTTTAAACAGCCAAAGGATTCTGACAGGGGAGCCAGAAGGTGAGCTAGAACCTGCTTACGCAAGAGTCACACACTGAGGAGGAGCTGCAGGCAGAGCTTTCTACACCTGAAAGGTCTCAGCCAGTCTGCACACAGACTACCTAGAGTACTTCTAGGACAGTGACTTACTGTGCTGGAGTAAGCACTAGAGACAGGAAAAAAGGACAGATAAAACAGGAATCCCCATCCTATAATTCCTCTGTTCTCAACTATATGCTGCTGCTCATCAGAAAAGGAAAAACCCTGGAAGCCTTCTCCTACAATCCAGAATGAAGGAGATTACTTGCTTATGAAATGTGTATTTTCCCTGAAGAGAGTAATGCACTGAAACCGATTTATACCTTGTTCTTACGAACACACCTTTTTCACTTCAACAAAATGATGTTATATAGCATGATGCAACATTGATTATATATATTTATGTGTATTCATATACTCAGAGAGGGGACAGTAAGATTAATAACAGCAGAGCAGCTGTTACAAAGATAGGAAATATCTCTAACTCTAGGATGCTGTATTAGCATAGACAGGAAAAAATGTAAGAAAATATATAGAGATATATACCAGATACCTTGTAGGAAATTTTTGTTCTTACTGCTCTCTGGTGCTGGACCATGTGGATAAATCATAGCTGTGTAGTCCTCCAAGTGTTTTGATGATGGAAGTATTCAAAGGGGACTTCCACTGGTGAGGCTTATGCTTGAGAATCTGACACCTATTAGCATGTAGCTGACATTTTTGTATTCCGTTTTGGTTGTTGGGTAACTATGAGGAATGTTCTATTTCTGTCCAAATATACTATGATTTTTGCATTTTTACAATCACCAAGATGTTTACAGGAAAAAATCAGACAGAAAGGCAGAAATGTAAGGATTATAGCCAGCACTAAAATTGAGGGATCAAGCAGTTTACCTTCTGTGTATCCTGTAAAAGTCATATATCCACAGGCGGCAAACACTACACTGATGAGAAGAGCAAGTGAGACAGATATATGTGTGACTTGAGACCAGTTCTTTAATGTGGGTTCTTCCAGAGACCCATATATTAAAAAGCTGTTATGATGGCAGATGAATGCTGAAACACATATGACAGTTAAAGCAAATGTATGAATTCATGCATAAATGCATAGAGACACAGCACAGTTTGAATCCACTCATTATTAAACACAAACATTAATCTTGCAATGAGTGGCAAAGATAAATGGTTTGAACCTCTGCTTGCTTAGTTGATTTGATGAAGGTTTATATTCATCCTGAGATGATTCTGAATACATTACCTTTAAATGCTATGCCATTTCCCACTCTCCACATCTCTATTCCACAGCTATTTCCTCTTCCTGCTCTCCTTTTACTTAAGAACCCAGCAGCAGATTTGAGAAGCTTTTTTTAAAATCTACAGAGCCATTTGCCACTTTCAGACTTCATATGGCATCCATTTTAGGCAGCAGCAAGCATTGGGAAGCCTCAGATTATCATAACGTTAACGAGAAATAATACACCAGATTCTGCAGGCAGGAACAGATTTCAGAATGAGGACTTTTCTGTTAGAGGTTACTCAAGGGAACGCAGAACGATCCCAGCCCCCTCAGTTTATCAGTTAGACTAAGCCACTGATGCAGGTGCTTTAGGATGACCTGCCCAGCTGAGCTGGATTCACGTGCACACTGTCTCTGCTACAGTGGCAATAGCCTCTAGAGCCAAATGGACACTGGATGAGGTTAATTTCTTACACAATAACAATGACATTCATATGGATCATTCAGTCAATTTATTTTTTTTCTACATCAGCTTAACATGAATATTAAAAAAAAAAAAAACTTGGTTCAAAATATTTAATAATTTCTTACAATTGATCTAAATATTGGAAAAAAAAAACCAGAAAAAAAATACTTACCAAATGACATCACCCCAATGGCTTGTACTGCATTTGATTTTGCAAATATCCACGCATTTTCTGATTTGGGTCTAAAACAGACATTTTAATAGATTACCCTCTTTTAAATTATCAGTTATTAAAAATGACTCAAGTAATATGCTGTAATACAGAACTGCTGCTAGACAGATCTCCAGAACTCTCTGAAATAGCCACAGTGTTTATCAACAAGTTGAAACCAGGGAGATACCTTCCTCCTATCCCTTGTTTTGATTCAAGTATTTCTGTAACCAGTGTTAACAGTCAAAAATGTCCGCCTGTTTCAGTTTTGTAAATAAACTCTTCAAGTCAGCATATACCAAGAAACAGCAACCTGGAAGGTAAAAGCTGTTACTAATTCTGACTAAGGTTATCTCAACTGAAAATGTCCTCTGACTATTTAAAGGCAATTTCTACCTTCGGATTTAAACAAGCAATCCATGCAGTCTAGAGATACATTTTTACTAGGCTACAAATCAAGTGAGGGAGTTTGCCTTTCTTTAGACCTCTTCCAACTCTTCCTCATAGTAAAGAGATTCTGCTACTTCCCAAAACATAAAAGAAATTGTAAGAGAGTACATGGAGACTTTTACAGTCAGGCAAGAATGTAATGTTCCCCACACCTCCTCCTCTAAGATATGCTCACAGATTTGGACCTGTGGTAATTGCAATGCTTAGAGGAGGACCATCAGCAAACTTTGTTAAAAAGCATTTACTACATGAACTTCATCTTGGAATAAAGAGCCAAAATGAAAAAAGTAGGGAAGGACACAAAATATCCTTTTCCAGAAATACAATTTGCTAAAAACATCAAATGAAATTCACAAACTAGTTAATACTGCATTTGTAGTATTAAAGCACAGACAATGAAAAACAACCCAGAGAAGCTTGCTCTTAAAAAAGTTGGCTACTGCTAAACTTGATTGCTCTGTTTTTGTCTAGAGGGAAAGCTGCTGACACCTGAGGCCTTAAGATGCTCTTTTCCTACTGCCCTGGGAAGCAGTATGGCACTCAGGCCAGTTCTGTGAAGGTAACAATGGCAGCTTTATCTCGCCCTCTCTTTGGTGATCTCTTCCTCTCGCTGGTTTTGACAACTGCAGTGGCATATGCTATGCCAGGTTTCATTGCTTTCAAATGTTTAAATTACACCTCCAGCCCCTAAAAAGAAACACATTAAAATAAAAGTAATAATAAAAAAAAAGTAAAAAAAGTTGCGGTTTCCTCTTTCAGAACTCATATCTTACTATTTCTTGAGTTCGAATAGTCAATCCTTCCTTTTTCACATTAATAAAACCCACATTTAAAGTACCTAATGCACATTCAGTTCAGACTTAGAGAAGCTTTTCAGCTCTTAAACTGTGGTTGCTAAGCTTAACTTTGAAGTGAAGAGAACCTGAGTATAAAATCAAGTTCCCTTTCTTTGTCCTCAGGTACAGTATATTGTCTTGAACTGCTGTAAGATACTGCTTCAAGCCTTAAGCAGCTGAATATGGCCCTCCTAAAATATCCTCAGACTCAGCAAGTAGATGTAAAGTACTATGGATGAAATAGAGCTATCTGGTATTTGTCTTGAGAAATACGAGTTCTGACCCTCTGTAGATGCTGTTGTTCCTTATATAGGCTCTCTTAACTTGATGCCACTGATTTCAAATCACTACACCTAGAGATGTCTGGAAAATTAATACTAATAATTTTGAATGTATTATTTTTCAGGAAAACATTCACATCTGATTGGAAAAATTTCAATAATATTTTGAAATAAAAAGAGTATAAAGGAAGCGAACACTACATTTGTTCCATTCTGTAACCACTAGAGGTCAGCTTTGATAATAAACATACAAAATTAAAATTTGTTTTATATTTTCCTTTGACAGCAGAATTTATCAGTTTTCTTTGACTCTTTCCTAGTAATAATTGTTAGATTATCTAATACCTTATAAACCAAAATATTTTTAAATGCACAGTAATAAGGAATGCTTTTGCCTGAAACACATTTAATTTCTGTGAAAACAGTATATCCTGTGCAATGCTATAGCTGTATTATGAGCTCCTACAAATACAGATTTAAAAAGAGAATTCAGAAAGCACATGAATCTCACTTGGAACATTTTGAATAAAGAGACTAAATAATTTTAAAAACCCAAATCACGGGAGCTGGTTTTCCCCTTGCACGGTGTTAGCTTATGCACTAGCAATATGCAACAGCCCAAGATATTGCTTTGCTTTATGGATGAATGACAAATCAGATTAGGAGTGATATTTGGGGGAAAAAATCCAAAAGAACAAAATCCTGCTTATTTAGCAGCCTAAGAAGATAAATTCCTTCCATTCTAGTTGCAGAATAGAGGAAGAATTTCAGATCCCCGGTTTGAACACTACCAGCAGCTTGTAATGTCCTACAACATATGCTGGTACAGATGTGCTCTTTTCTACAGTAACTCATATACTGCTGCATGTGCTTTGAGAAACATTTTCATATCATGGGAATAGAGGGATCTCATGCAGTGAAAGCACACAGCCAGAAATTTCATTTCTGAGTGTTTGAAACTGAGAGTCAGAAGTTCTAGAGCTGTGAGCACATCAATAAGAAATTACTCCCAAGTTCAGTCTGCAGAACACACAGATTTATGAAAAGCTCCTGGGAAAGGATGCAGGTGACATGAAAGTGTCTACATAAAATAAGACTTCTTAGAAAGACTTCTCAGAAAGAGAAAACTGTCAGAAAACAGTAGGTGTTAGTTATGGAAGAGTCATATGGTGAACAATCACATAAAATCACTCACAAGTCAAGGGGCAGCTAATGCAAACATCATCTGTCAAGGTAAACATACACACATTGATATAAATAGATGCATCTCTGCAGGCAGATGCATACACACACTGAAAGAGTATCACAAGAATACAGGATAATGTTACACTTGTTGTTTTTCAATCCTGCTGCTACTGCTCAATTTTTTTTTCTTTGAGGGGACCTTTGTTCTGACCTACATTCTTGTTAAGAGTTATTAGGGGAAGATTTTAACTGCTGCTTATACAAGAATAGCATTAGCTGTGAAAACCTGTGAATGACCAAACCAGCTACCTCTCTGCTTCTCACTCAGTGTATAAAAGCATAGGCTGTGCCTGCTCAAACAGGAAGTTTTTTCATGCTGAAGGAGTATTAGTTGATGAAACAATGAAAGGTAAGAGAAGAAACAAATTTTGATACTAAATACACTTGCTGACAGCTGTACTGTCTATCATATACAGTAGAAGCTGAAACACAAAGTAAAACCTGAGATGTAATTTACCTGTAGTTCTTGGAACAAAAATAATAAAAGATTGAATAAAAAGAGAGTCTACGGGAGTTCCCATACAGGAAAAAGTCTTAGCTGAAACTTGGATGAAAGCAAGACAGACTGAAGGTAGTGAGGCCTAGCAATGAAGAAGACCTAGAGGGTAAGAAAATAAGACTTTTTCAGTCTTCAGTATATGTCAGTGAAAATATACCATAATAAACATATTAATGAGATCTAAAAGTTTTGAAAATATTCATGTTTATCTACTTAAGAACGGGAAAATTGAGAAGAACAAATGAACCAGGCCAAGGTTAAGACATCCTAACAGGGTAGGCATCCAGATCATGAGTAAGAGTTGGGCAAATTTGTTTGGCAGTCTAAAATGGCCTATCTTTTACTTCTTGTAAAACACTTGTGGCAGAATAGTCCCCATCTTAAGATCGATGCTACACAAACACTTCTTCTGTCATTCATGTAGAAATGCTGCCAAATATAATACAGCAGAAGAGTGTATGAGAAGCCAAACATCTTTAATGAATGCAAGAGAAAAAAATATCCCTGATCTCAACCAGCTTGTGGCTATGAAACACTGACTTGAAAAAAGAAAGGTGATTTCTAGAGAGGAACAAAGCTGTATTTTTGACAGGGGAGCTACATGTTGGAATGTTTTGAATTGAAGATCAGTGTCAAACTGCCAAGTTTATGTGCAAACCAGCAGTTAGCAATATAATCCAGAATAATCTCACAGATTCATTCAGGTTTAATTCAATGATTTAAACATTTAGGAAATTAATTGTAAAATTTCAATTTAATTCTATTCTAAGGAAAAATACCTTTCCAGATCTTTTTGAACTTTAAAAGTTTAAAGACACTGAAAAGTTCATAAATGCTGAATATAAATTTCATCAATATAACAGAAAGAAGATGAGTACGGCTCACATTAGCCTTGGATTTTATATTAATCAAAGTCATCTTGTGAAAGAATACAGACAAGGCAAAGCTATTATGTCAGCCCAACTTAGATACAGCTACTTCTACTCGTCTTTCTTCCTTAATGAATTACTTCACAGTTCTGTAAATATAGAGTAGCTTAGTTGTTTTTTTTAAATTTCATCACACATTAAAGTTTATCTTTGCTTACTACTGGATTTTTTATTATGAAGGAAAGAATCAACTTTTTACTTTCAAGTTCTTTTCCTGAGTCCTTGGTGTTTTATCCCTGTGATCTGCTGCCAGTTGAGTAATTCTCACATCCTCTTTATGTGTAGCAGATGCTCTTGAAATTTTTCATAGTCGTTTATGTATTATGGAGACACTGACATCATAACATTCTTGCAAAAGAACACTAAATTAAATTAAAGTGATCCCTCTTTATAAGCTAAATAAAATATTTCTTTTTACAGCAAAGAATGTTAGTTTCAGGTTTGAAACATGAAGTTATTCCATGCAGTATTAACATACTGCACATTTACATTTCGAGTTAATTCTTACCTTCTTTTTTTGATCACAGCAGGTAGATACCCAGCTGTAAGCAGATGGGAATAAAGATCAGGTCATCAAAATGTATTTTTATCTAATATCTTAAAATACTGAGAATGAACTCTCAATAATCCAGAACACTGGATTTTATCTGCAGGTTTATTATGTCGTTCAGTTAACAATAATCATATGGATGATAGTTATCAAAATCAAAACTGAATAAAAGAAGCACCTCAGTTTTATATTTGTCATAAGAGGAAATAAATTAAACCAAATAATCCTACATCTTAAATACAGTTTGTTTTTTCATGAGAATGTGACAATAACATCCCTAAAATGTCCTTGGATAACCTGCTCCAAACCCAAAGAAACTAAAGGGGAGAGAAAAAAAAGAGCAACATTTAAAACCTCGTAATTCCTGTTTAAAATAGTAATAATATCGTTCTCTGATGGTCTAAAACATTGCAGAAAGTTTCAGATTATTGCAGAAAATATCCTTTATTGCTTTGTTGTCCAAATAATAGATTTAATTTTCAACTAGAGCATGGATTGGATTTAAGCAAAAAAAGTTTTATCATTTCCACATAATGATCCTGTACCTCTCAAATGGAAGAAGTATTCACTTTGAAAAATCCAAAGGTAAATTGTAAAGGTAAAACTGATTACTACTCTGAAAGTAATTATCAAAGCAGGAAGATATCCAAATGGGATTCCAGTGGAACCTGACTTGAGTCCAGTACTTTCAAATGTATTCAGCAATGCCTTAAACGATGGAACAAAAAGCAAAAAGTGTCCTTAATGTAAAACATGAAATGTGCAATTAACACAATCATGCTAGAGAATGGGATGAAAAAAGAAAAATCATAACTATGTTGGTAAACAGAGAAATCATCTGATAAAGCAGCATTCATTTCTGTAATGACAAATTCTACAGTTATGCAGAGGATAAAAAGGCTTCACAAGAACAAGGCAAGGGGAACAAACAAACAAACAAAAAAATCCCAAAACTTCATAAGAACAGTATCAAAGAAAGGAAGATTCACCAGCAAACAGTTCTGCAGAGCACCTCATGCTTGGTAGTTCTACTAGACTGCAAACTCAGGGCACATCCATGACATCATGCTATTTTCCAAAGGGGCAAACATCGAACTAGATAACATAAACAGAGGTGTGGCAATCCCCAAGGAATACAGTTGAAAGGCACCTTACAATACTCTGCATTTAAGATACATCAATCATTCTTCTCTGCTCCTCAAGAGGGAATATCCCAGGCAGGTGGGGCACCACGATTTCATTTTAATTTGCAGAAAACTTAGGGCAGCTATTGAGCATGATTAATTAGAAGCACAGGAAATGACAAAAAGAGAAACCTTAAACGAACTGTGCTTGTTTAGTCTATAGAAAGGATCCCCAAAGTGGGACAAATTACAGCTTTTTACAGGTGTTTTCAAAGCACTTGAAAAAGCATAAACAGCTTGCTGTCCATATCCGCTGTGGTTAGGTCAAGAAGCAACCAATATGAAACGGAGTAATACACATTTAAGAAGAATTCATAAGAAAAGGCTAGTTAGGGATTGGAATGGGAAACCATGGAATTGTCTAGTTTGCTCCTGACAATCATCTGTCATCAATGGCAGGCACATAATCAGTGCTGCCATACAAAAATTGTAGGGATTAAATAATCTTGTCCCCATCAAGCCTTTAGCCAGGATTGTACAAATTCTTTTCCTATATGACAGATACAAAGACTGTGCTTTCATAATAATGATTTTTAAAACTCTCTTTGGGAACTCCAGCTTCTATTGTATTTTAATAAGGATTCACAATAAATGTTTTAATTCACTTGTTTCACTTGTAATATGATGAGACTCATATTAAAACATAACAGTATTCTTTACTTTCATTGCAAAAAAAAAAGTCATACCATTATACAACTAAAAAATAGAAGACAGTTTTAAAAATTAAAGTATATGTCTATGTCTAACTGTAAAATAAAAATAGCAAAGATAGTAAAAATAGACATTAACAGAATGTTGGTGAGGAAAAAAAAATTGCCAACTGTTTATCAACTTGCTAGATGCATTTTTGAAAACAAGAAGTGTAAAGGCAGAAATAGAAGTCTCTAAAGAATTAAGAAGTAAAACTTCAAGAATCACTCAAAACTGAACAGCATGTATTGTAAGAAAAAATAAAACCATGCATTCCATATTTTTCAGAGCATCACAACTGTGAAGAAGAAATGTTACCATAGTAACAAGGTTATCAGTAACTATTATATATAGCTTCTTCCTTTTTTAACAGGGGCTTTTGAGATTAACCTTTTAAACACCCCTTTGACACACAGTGTGAAATACATGCTGCTTCAGAAAGACAGTGGGGAGGGAAGTTCCACACTGTTCTGAGAGAGAGATTTTGTGGATGATAGACAACATCATCTGGTACAACTTAAGAAACTGCTATTCTAGGCATCTTCCTACCATTAAACCTGAATACCCTGCAATTAACCCATGTATCACAGCAGTAATGCAAATGAACAATTGTGCCTAACACTGATGAAACAATCCTGGTGGAAGAATCTACTTAGGGAAACATAAGAAGTACCATATAAACTTGTCCCAATAAATTAAAAAAGCCCATTCGGAAATAGAATTTGTCATATTTACTAATATATCTATACATTTAAAGGATGAGAAAAAAAGACACCCCTTCTAGGCCATTAAGGAAAAATTCATAACACTTTTATGCAATATAATCATAAAAATATTGTCACAACACATACTTATGTGTACTAAATTGTCTAGAACGTTCCAGTGTCCAATGTTAAATACTACTTTCAGAGTATGAGTGCTGTAAGAGATTTTCGTGCTTATATGGTTGTTTTCTCAAATGACAGAATAAAGATTTTATTATTGTGTTATTTTAAAAAAATTCTCAGTATTTGTATTTGATTTTTATTATGAGATTATTATATTTATCTTATCAGAAAAAGAAACATTGCTAAGATATTAGCTATTTTAAGATTGTAAATATAGGCAGTCTGACAATAATGGAAAAAAAAAACCCCTCCAATGACAGACAATCTCACACGCCCATTCAAGACTCACCTGCTGTTAGTCACCCATAATTTCCCATTTATCTCTATGGGTTTTGAGACTTTTTCTAAATTTGCTTATACTCAATAGAAGAAAAAATTAAAAATGAAGTATATTTAGCTGTTAATTTTGTATTACTGTTGATAGAGATTTTTCAATTATATATCGGTTCCAAAGCAGGCATGTTTCACAACTATGCAGGTAAATGCAATAGTGAAATAACAGATTATATATGATCAAAAGGTCACTTGTCGCAAGTGTAAGAATACTCACACTTGTGGACTGAAGGTTACTGTTCTCACCATCACAATAATCAGGATGACAATGGTTAGAATCAGAGAAAGAAGAGATACCTGTAAAGTTAAAAACATTACTTCAGTCAGTAAGTTGCTGAAAGATTGTCCTTCTAGCACCATAATGCATTTGTTAATTATTTACATGAAGTTACGACTGGCACTTATTTTCAATGGCATACAGAACAATAAACCAAAAATCAACTGCTGTTATGATTTACCTTTCCCAATTTTGCTATGTCTTGATATAAAGATATAGGTAAGGTAAAGATGATGGTGGTAAGAAGAATTATGAAGTGACGGTCGGTAAGCACGTTATCCAGCCCAACTAAAGCAAAAAAGAAATGAATTTATTTCTTTAAGAGACTAACTTGAGGAAAAGATTAGTGACATTTGAAAGGTTAGAAGTAACAAACTGTTGGTGATCAAGCTTTTATTCCGTTTACTCAGGCTAAGTAACACTGAAAACTAGGCATTAACTAACACTGAGAAAGCCATGTACAGCATGGGCATAAACACAAGAATTCTGCAAATTCAAACCAAAGGCATAACATATGGGATATATTACACCAAAATTAGAAAGTCTGGATTCCTACATATAGACTGATATTAACGTCTTTCACATGTCTGGGTCAATGCAGGGAGACTGCAAGTAAAAAATTCTACTACTTCTTTCTGCCAATTAGTCTTGAGAATTTCTTGACACTCTGGGTTGACATCAATTACTGTGCTATTTAGATAGCATTGTTCTCTAAGAAATGACCTAAAATAAGTTAATTTTGAAGTGTCTTTTGAGCACCTCCTTTCTTGCCATCAGCCAGCTTCCACTTGCAAAGTAGATTACCATGTGAAGGCAACAATATGGCTATAATATTCCACACAATCAGTGGGGTTTTTTTGTGTAACTGGTGGGTTTTTTCAAGCCAATGACAAAATAAAACATCTCCCAGTTTCAGTGAGGCCACCATAAATCATTGGCTTGAATGAATACTTGATGAATAATTATAGCTGGAAAGTGACTGGCAATTGACATGGAAAACTCTATGTCCTGCTCCCTCTTTTCTTTGGGAGATTATAATGCTTTCCCACCTCTTCCAGGAAGGTATTCTACTGGATAGGTAATAAGATTTGCCATGCTGGGGATTCCTCCTGTTACAGAAGTCATATTAGATATAAATTATTAGATATTCACTGTCACTATAAATTTGATCAAGTATTCACAGAACAACAGAGTGTGACAATTAAAACTACATCCACACCTTTGAGGTTTCACATGCTGAAAATTACAGTTCTCCTGTGGGAATTAAACAGTTCATACAAATCTGCATTTCCACTTCATTACAGACATATTTTCTCTCAGTTTAATTTCCCAGTGAAGAATGTTTTAACTTAGCTGCTTTTGTGCTAAAGTAGATATCAAACACATACACAAATTGCTCCACTGATGCTGCTGTGAAAACTTAGAACACAGGAAGGGAAACAAGGGGCCATGAGTTAAAAAGCATTACATTCATTATATTAATTTGCAACTCATCCAGAATTACTCACTAGACGAACTACAGTTTCACTATTTAAACTATTATTATGATAGGAAATATCTAAAAAAAATTACAAGACCAAATAATCTTGTAAATATGCAACTGTGGAAGACTCACTTCTATTTACTTAGTATTTCACTGAAGCATCTGGTCTCTTCACTGACACTGAGTCCACTGATAGCCAAGGACTAGGATTCACAGTTTTTATTTGGGAAAGGCTTATTAAAAAAAAAAAATCGAACTCAAAAATCCCCACTCATAGACATAAGCTTCAAGTTCTTAATTTGAACTATACTTAACAGTAATTTTAGAAGCCAAATTACAGGTAATTCCAAAATACTTATGCTATGCTTCTATCCAATACATAATCCCCCATTCTTAAAATTTTTAAATGCATCTTACCTCCAGGAATTCTCTGAAAAACTTTAGTTAAAGTGTCTCCCGTTATTATGTTGTAACTGATCATAGCTTAAAGAAAATAAGTTTTTTGTTAGTACAAGTCGTATCCAAAATATTTGATTAACACTGAATACATACATTTTGTAGACTTCAAGATTATATGCCACTATCCCTCTAATATGAATTCTGGCTAGCAGCAACAACTTGTGTCAGGTTTAAAAAAATAATTATTTAACACTTCCTTTTTTTTTTTTTTTTTTTTTAAACAGGTACAACCTAAGCAACAATGCAGCCTGATAAGCGAGGCCATTGTGCTGAGTGGCCATATAAACTTACTTCTAAAAAAGGCTTTCTAAAACTGTTTGTTTCAAATAGCAATTCTTTGTCAGTTTATTTTCACATCCTTGTTTCCACTTACTAAATTTCCTGTGTTAGTCCAATAATCAGTTCTGCAATGAAATGCAAAGGACTTTCTAGTTCATGCAAAAAGGTAGCAAAATCCTTAAACCAGAAAAAAGAAGGTGAAAATAGATTAAGATATCAGATATGGACTTCGATTCCTCCCTCTCATTAATAAGTGCTGTGGCCGTAACACTCACATTTCATTCCTGTCTAAGAGTGCATAAATTTGTGCACGTGTGTGTAAACGTACACAGAAAATATATTTATACACTCTCGTGGTCTTCAACATTTAGACAGCATACATTTAGGTATTGACCTTAACTATACATAAATATTCAGTGATGTGAATTGTAAGTCATTAACACTATTTATATGAATTAATTCAAACACATACAAGAGCACAACCATAGCTCTATGGAAAGGACTGAGACCCTTACAATTCTTTTTCGTATTATAGATGGAGTAGTTCATTTACAAAGGACTATAATTACATGTGTAACACTGTTGCGTGCAGTATCAGTAACTTGACACCCTTAAAAATCTCAGCTACGTGTAGCCAGACCCAAAATAGGAATTTTGATCTGCGACTCTCTGATCACCAAGACCAGACTCTTGCTATCTGAATTCAACACATCTTGAAGCCTCATGTGTGAAAATATCAAGATTATTTAACATTTTATTTAATTATGTTGCTACAGCAGGGGACGGATTCAGAATATAACTTTATTTCAAACTTCTGGTCTAATAAATTCCTGCCCAGATTATACCTGTTTGTTCTTTTACTCTTTCTTCTTCAAAGGGGTCTCAACTGCCCAATTTCCTAGTGCCTCATTGGGTATGAGGCTGAACAAATGCTTTTGAAGAGCAATGACAGTACATAATATACAAGCAAGACCTTAACAGTGGCTTCCCCAATTATAATAATATTGCATCTCTGAAAAAATACTAATCCAGTATACTCCTAAGTTCATATTTTCCTTTTGTTTCAGACACATCAACTTTGTGCTCTGCTACTCATTCTAGAAGAGAATATATTTTGCTATTTTTCTAGGTACTTTTGTCATTAATTTTTATATGTGTGATCACAAAGTTCTCTCTTACATTTCAGTTCATTTCTATTATTCTGATCCTCCAATTCATTGAATTCAATTCAGTAATTCTTCAGAACCCACAACATAAATTTAATTTTTTTTAAATAGCAAAGAAGCATATACAGTACATTCTTTATATAGTTCTTAATATTCAACCAGTGAAACAATGAAGTAACGTGAAAAAGCTTGTTACTGATAAAACTTAAACATTTATATTTTATGTGCTCTTACCAATAAACGGATATAAAAACTGGAGAGTTGAAAGGATTAGATAACCTACAAGACCATATGTTTTTTTGACCAGTTCTTGATAGGTTTTGGTACTGGACAGATTTCCTCCTTTGATCAGTAATATAATGGAATAATCTGTTAAAATATAATATTACTGTTAAAGACAATATGAGCCAACTCATGGTTTCACCTTCTTTCACTCCTCTAAAAAAATAAAATGTCTGTAAGAAGAAAAACAGTGGCACTAGGAAGAGCAGGGATGAGAAATACCACAAAATCTTTCAACCCACCAAACCCAGGAGCTATAGGTTCATATTGGAAGAAAAATACTTAAAATCATAGTACAATCAAAGGTTTTCATTCTGCAGTCTATTTTTAAAAAGTCGTATACAACGCATTCAAGATTCAGTCTCTTAATTAAGATAAAGACAGTGGACTCAAACAGGTGATTATGAGGGCACAAATAAGAACATTCTTTCAAATGTTACTTTGACTAGGAAACTAAGGCTTTATGAAAACAAATGCAGTCAAAAAGCAGCTTCATATGTTGTACAGTGTAATTCTCTACTTTTACTAATCTGCTCAAGGGATTAGCTAGGTAAGGAAAAAATCAGTCATTTTAGTTGTCATAGACATCTTGTTTAAGGTATTGTTAAGATAGAAACTTAAGGTATCATTAAGCTCAAGATGAGCTAAAATATTGCAGGACTAATTTTATCTTTACAACAGAAACTGCCTTTAGAGTACCTGTGATATAGGCAACCACAAACAAAAGCAGTACTCCTAGAGGAAAACCAGCTTCCTTCATCGAATATGGCAATCCTGCAAAGCAGAAAATTAGAGATTCTAGAAGACACTTTCCAAATATTTATTTGGTGAGAACCAAAACAAAGAAAAATTCAGATTTTAAAAAAATGCTAGTAATCTCCCAAATTGGACCGGCATGCTTAATAACCCCAAAAAGATAATTTTCAGTGGACAAATTGTTGCTTAAGTATGAAGTTCAGTCATCACCTGCCCAACCTCTCTGATCATTATGACCAAGAGACTCTGGGGCTTTTATCACTGAGATATGGTCTCAACTGACACCTCTGCATTTTTGCAAAGTAAGCAAATAAACACAGAGGAAAATCTTTAAAAACAGCAGCAGAAAGTAAGGAGTCAGTGTTATTCTCCAAGCTGGATAGTCATGCATGAATAAATTGCATGCATAAATTCATGAAAGTCTGAATACACGATAGTGAGGAAAAGTAGACTTACCTATAATGCCTGATCCTATGATTGAATTAATAATGTTAAATCCAGCTGATGCCAGATCACTGTTTCCTCCTTTATTCTTGGGCTTACTAAGGAGGGCTATTTGGTCATCTGTTTCTACCTATTCCAGGAAGACATGGAAAACATTATACATGAGAAAAATAGGTGAGAACAAGGATTTTGCACATAGTCTATTAAAGATTTTAAAAAATTGTCATAGACTCAGATTTGTAGAGGTATTTTGATAAATAAATCCCATTTTTTTCAGTGAGAAATCAAAGGGGTATTAAGCATTTAATTCCTGTATAAGTCTGACCTACAATCTTCTGTAATTCTCTGAAAAATAATAAGTGGAAGGACAGAAATGTATATAAACTCAGAGGCAGGCTGCTAAACAAAGACATTCTTAGTCATGTTTCAAAGGCAGAAATGTGAATCAAGTATTTTTGAAAATATTTTCGCTAATATAATTGGTCAGTAAAAAAAGTTCCTGAATCAGGGAAATTAAATTAATTTCAAGACTTACTAGTAAAGCATGCCAACAACTTAATATACTCTAATCCAAGGTTTTATCCAGTATTTTAAATATTTCTGTGCCATTCAATGGTCTAGTTAATTATGAATAGTTAATGACACTATAAAATCAGCTAGTCCCAGAAAGTTCCTGTGGGAAAGAACCAAAGTTCAAAGCACAACATGTAGCCAGTGGCTTCAAAAATTAAAGTTTGTATCTTCATAAAAGAATTTTTTAATAAACATGCAGTAATCCTCTCCTTAGATCACCATGGCGCTGTCAGACAACATTTTAGAATTATTCATTAGAAAGACTGTATTTTAACTGAAGTTGTGAAATTCAAGAGAGGAAGATGCATTTAATGAATACAATGCTTGCCTGTGTTCTGTGTACTAAGTATGAAGGTAAAACTGTATTTCATAGCTGTAGAAGCCTATTTAACATACATAACAGGTGGTACAAACTCAGATGCTTGTCACTAATATTCCTGGAAAAAAAAATTAAATTACTGAAAAATCTAAGTCATCTGTAGATAGACACATAAACTGACAAGCATAAGATTGCCTGCCTCTAGTAGGGCTACACATTTAAGTGGAACCTTTAATCCTTAAGCAGCAGTAGCATAAGAAGGGTAATACAGTCTCAGATCAAAGGCCAGTATAGCGTGGTATCGCATTTCTGAGTGATGACCATGGAAGGTGCCTAGGGAAGAGCATAAGAACATAGGAAATAGCTAATTAGCAAATAACTTTCCTGCCCCAGCTTTCCTCATTTTGTGTATTTTGGACTTCCTAAAGCGGTTGTGTTCTTGGTACATCACATTTCTTAATGGACTACTGCTTGATTTTTTTCTTTTTTGAAACTGTGTATAATTTTTAGCATCTACAGTATTGCGTGTCAGTGAATGCCACATTTTAATTATGCATCGTAGGAATAGATAGGTATTTTAATTCGTTCTGAATCTACCATTCAGTATTTTCAATTGGTGTCCCCAAGTCTTCTGTGTCATCACAGGCAAACTAACCACTATTTCCTATCTTCTTCATATCACATAGTTTCATAAGTAACATTTCTCCTCAGTTGTTTTTTATCTAGACTTGTGCTACATTTTTATTTCACCACTGATTTCAGCAACAGAAGCATCACTGTCATTCTCTCCTGAAATTTTAATGCTTTCTGCTAAGAGCACAGTACAGGTGAAATTGCACTGAATGGAACAGTCCAGTTCCCTCTCTTCAGTTGTTACAAGAAACTAACACAATGTGCATTGCTAAGCCCTGGTCCCTTTCCCCAGCTGGAAGAGACATATTTAAATAGGTAAAAAGAAAGGGCAACAAAAAGTCGTGAAACAAGTGAAAAGGCTCTTTTCTGAAGAGCACCTCTCCCGAGGGTGCCCCTGGACCGCAGACAGGGCGAAAGGATGCTAGCTGGGAGCCCGGCCAGAGAGCTGTGCAACGCGAGAGGCTGCGGGAGAGGTAAACGGGAGGCGTCTGCCTCTCGCAGGGTCCTCTCCTGGGGCCACCTGCGAGCCATGGGGCAGCCAAGGCCACCCGCTATAGCAGCGACAGCAGCGGGCACGGCAGGAGATGATGGGGCACGGCTGGAGACGGGGCGCTCCGCGCTCCGCTCCTCACGCGACACGGCATTTCAGCCGCGCCGAGCAGCCGCCCTTCCCCTGCCTCGCAAGGGTGAGGCCCCCGAGACCGCACCTTCCCCCCTGCGTGGTACCTACGACTCTTTCATCCTCCTACGAATTCGGGGGCAACTGAACAGAGATGCAGAGGCCATCGCTGCCGCCTGCTCGACCGCGGAGCGGGGACTTTCCAGCGGCCGGTCGCCCTGAGCCGCGGCAACCGGCCGCGGTGCCCCTCACACCCATCCCAGCCGCACGGGCCGCGGAGCGCAGAGAGAATTCCGGCGGGCGCCGGCGGGCTCGCTGAGCCGCGCAGAGTCCCACGCCTCGCCCGCCCCCGGTGTCCGCTCGGTACCTGGCGAGCGGCGGCCGGCGGCGGCTCCATGGCCGGCGGACCCGGGGCGGGCACGCCGCGTCCCTCGCGGCGCCGCTGAGCTGGGGCAGCCGCTGCCGCCCGGC